>WAAG01043220.1:72582-111364 GCA_013390105.1 Tichodroma muraria | reverse complement strand
TTTTTTTTTTTTTTAATCTGATTACACAGGGAAAAGTATTAATCAGGTTCTTGGAGACCTCTGCTGGTAATACCATCCTGCTAAGTCAGATGCTTTGATGCTTTTACGTCAAAATAGGTCAAATGCCCATTTAAAAAATTGGACCTCTGTTGTTTAATGGGACTTTCTGAAAAGTATTATAGATATAATATATATATAATATATTAATATATTATTAATAGTAAGATCTTAAATAAATAGTATTGTATAATGTAGATTAAAAAAAAATAAAACTGATAAAATGTTGTGAAACACAGTTAAAAATACAATCTCACAAGTGGCTGAAATATGCCAGTGCTACTTTTCACCAATTTCTACCAAAATGTGTATCCAGTATCTGCTTGTGGCCTTTCTAGGTTTATTCAGTGTCATTAATACAATTCTTTGTATTTTTCCTTCCTGTGGCAAGACATGGAGATCTGGCCATAATCAAGACCAGACCGAGAGCCTGGACCTGAAGTAGTGCCTATAACCATGCAGAGTTACTGGAATAACCTCAATTTCAGTGCAGAACTAGTTCTAAATTACAAGTTTTGAGGTCAGAAGCTAAATTTTACAGTTTTGAAGCCCAAGTTATAGAGACCCTGAGGAGGAAAGCATCTCTATTTGAAGGACGAGGTGTGTAACTACTGCTTTTTGTAGGATGAGCAGGGTTTCGGAAGTTACTCTTTTCCTTTAAGGGTTTTTACTGAAAAAAAAATAAAAGCAGCTTCTGGTCTTGCCTGTGCCACCTTCAGAAAGCAGCACTGGATTCAAGGAAGAGCAGTAATCTTTAGCAGTTTTATGATACCTTTTTGGGCTACCTAAAAACAGAGGCCAGGCAGAATTAAGGGAATAAAAGCAGTTATATTTATGGAAGGGCCTTCAGGTACATTTAGGGCAGACGAAGCCCCCAGGGGCTGCATCCAAAATGGACCCTGGGTCACGTGTTTTCACACTTTTATAAGTTTGGTCCATTTGCAGATTGGGGGTTAATCTCCCAATTACAGCTCCAGGCAATGAAGTCATTTACCCCAGGTTTGCTCCCCCCAAGTCACTTTTGTTTCCATCTCTGGGGGCCTGAGGCAGTGAGGTGTCCTTGATTCCCAGGCCTGGAGAGGAATTGTTGTGTCTGACCAGAATGGGGAAGCATCAGCTCACACTGAGTGTGGAGTTTGGAGTTATCCACTAAAGAACTGCAGGATTACAAATACATGAAAAATATAAAAGCCGAAATCCTAACGTTATCGAGTCCAGCTCTTAGGCGTTCCGATAAGGGAAGAAGCGGCCATTTGGCAGCACAGAGCTGCTGCTCCCGGGCACGAGGCTTCCCTCCCTGCTTGCCTTGCAGCCCAGCCCAGCTGGACCCAGAGGATCAGCGACGTGCACGTGGCCATCGAGGAGCGCGTGTCCTGGGAGTGCCGCGCCAGCGGCCGCCCCAAGCCCTCCTACCGCTGGCTCAAGGACGGGGAGCCCCTGCTGCCACAGGTAGGCACTGCTGGAACCCCCTGGGGATGGGATCTGTGGGTGCTCTGCCAGCTCTCTGCTCTCTGGGTGTTTGTTTGGGGATGGGGAGGGTGGAGGTGCTCTGAAACGTGGAACCGCAGAATGGCTTGGGTTGGAAGGGGTGTTCAGGATCATCCGGTTCCATCCCCTGCCACCTCCCGCTGTCCCAGGCTGCTCAAAACCCCATCCAACCTGGCCTTGGACTCTTCCAGGGATCCAGGGGTAGCCACAGCTTCTCAGAATATCCCCTGTTCCTTCCTGTGCCTGGTGGCACCTCCCTACTGCTGCCAGGGACACACAACAGCTCTGCATTCAGAGCTCCTCCCCAGAACGAAGGATCCATGATGTAAACCTAAGGCTGGAGAGAAGAAGGAATTCTTCTTTCCGAGGGATGGGGCAGGAGGGATCAAAGGCTGGAGCAGGAGGGATCCAGCAGGGAGGATGGAGAGAGCAGACATTGCTGCCACTGCTCCAACAGAAAGCCAAGCTCCCATCAGCAAGGGTTGTTCCTGAACTCCTTCAGCTGTCTCACCTTTTGCTCTGAGCTTTCTACATTAAAAAAATTAATTGTTCTGTTTTATATCAATGAAATTCCTGGTTGTCTTGGAGGAGTTTTGGAATCTGTCACCAGAGAATGATCACCCCAAAATAATTATTTTAATTTATGATGTATAGGTGAACTTCAAGCGATAATGAAACCTTGGGGTTCCTGCTGGTGTTTAATGGTGTTCCCACTCCTCCTGCTGATCTGTGTCCCTGTGCAGGGGCTGTGGAATTACACCCCTCCCACCAGCACGTCTGCCCAGCCTCTCCTGGAGGGTCTTCACCCAGTCCATGAGCCCACCTTGTCACCACAAACTCAGCCAAGTCACCAAAGCTTTGTTTTCACAGTAGCCAGCACTTTTTCCCCTTCACTTACTGTGAAAGACCATGGCAGCCCCGATTTGATCACACCCTGATAAAAATTGCACAAACATTAAATTTCTGCCCTAAGGCCAAGTAGAAAACCAATAGCTCTTTATTTTTGAATTTTTTTTTTTAAATGTCAAACTCCTGGGGAGGGAGGGAACACTTTGCTGTACTTATTAGAATTGATAACTCAAGCTCCATATCCTCAGGCTGACAAATGATAGCCTGGTCTTTCAATCCACACACTCATTCTGGTTGTTTCATGCTGGTCACTGGCAGATGGTCTTGTTCTTAAATCACGTTAGTGGCTGATATGAAGCAAAAGATCATTAAATTATTAGCATTTTCGTTGTTCTCAGTAAGCTGCAGAAGATTTTAAGTGTTTCTGTCTGTGCTGGCTGAGATGGCAACCAGTCTTACCAGCCTGCATTACCATATACACTCAAAATGTCCTCAAGCTGTGCCAGGGGAGGGTCACATTGGACATCAGAAGGAATTTCTCCATGGAAAGGATGAATTTCTACATTGGAACTGCCCAGGGAGGTATGGCGTCCCCATCCCTGGAGGTGTCCAAGAAATACCTGTCTGTGCTGTAGTTCAGTTCCTATGGTGGTGTTTGGTCAAAGGTTGGACACATTAATCCTGGAGGTCTTTTCCAACCTTACTGTGATTTCCATGGAAATACCATTGTTTTAAATGTTTGAGGATGGGGTTGGTTGTGATTTGCCACTGTGGAACAGAAGTGCATTTCTTGCTTCAAGCTTATCTCCTTGAAAGGGATATTAATCTAAATGCTTCGGGTATTAAATCAATGAGGGGTCAAGGGAAAGTCCTCCAATTTAAATTGCATTTACCAACTCCTATATTGGTTTTACCATTTAGTCTCCAGCCTGACATAAATTTGGCTGGCAGACAAATAAATTGCAGCATGCAAATTCTTCCCGCTACCGCTGCTTCGTTTTGTCCGCCTTTCTATAAAATACAGCACAACCACCTCGGGGTGTACGTCCTGAGGAGGCACCTCCGTGTTCATTTTGGAGTTTGTTCTGCTCTTCCCCCAGGGCAGAGTGCAGCTGGAGCAGGGCTCCCTCACCATTCCCAACGTGAGTCTCTCGGACGCGGGGATGTACCAGTGCGTGGCGGAGAACAGGCACGGCGTCATCTTTGCCAGCGCAGAGCTCAGTGTCATAGGTGAGTTCCCTCCCCTGATGCTGGAGGCTGACCTGGAACAGAGACCAGAGCAAAAGGATAAAGCAGGGATTTATTAAAAGGCCCCCATGGGAACGCCTGGGCAGCGCAAGAGCCCGGCTGGACCACACCCAAGATGCACCCCAAAATGGTCACAAAAATGGACCCCCGGCCACGAGGTCCCACACTTTTATAAGTTCTGGTCTATCAGCATATTAGAGTCAAATTGTCCAACCACAGCTCCAGGCTATGGAGCTCCATCCTCCTTGCTTTTCCTTCTCACTTCACCATTGTTCTTGTTCTTGGTCTGAAAGTTGTCCTTGGTCTCAAGCTAGAGAAGGAATTGCTCTGTCTGTCTGCTCTGTGAAGAGAGCTCAGTAGCACTTAATATAAAACCCAGAACTACCCACTAAAACAGCACAGAATCTAAAAAATACAAAAGCTAAAACTTAAGGCATCACCCCGAGCCCTGCAAACCTCCCAAAACCACAGCAGTCTCTGCCCAAGCTGCTTCTGCCAAGCTGCAGCACCGGCAGCAGGAGGGGATCTTAGACAATTTGTTTTTAAGGAAGGCGTGGAATGAGAGCTTGAGGCAGTGGAGAGCAGAGAACAGATATTTTTTACTTCATCCCATAGTCCCATATTCTTCCAGGAGCTGGCAGGTGCATTCACTCTCCTGCTGGTTAAAGCTATTTATGGAGAGACCTGAGCACTGCCATTCAGAACATCCAGGACCATAAATGCCCAGAGGTGACTCTGCTCAGGACATGGTGGCAAACTTCCTGTCTGAAGGGACCTTTCAGCAATCTAGCAGCAACCAAAATGCTCCCATCCCAAAGAAAAGCATCTTCTACCCCACAGTTCTGTACACAGCTGCTCTGCTCCTCCCAGATAAAATCAGGAGAAGCTCGTGTGATTCCAAGTGGGGAAATACCCGAGGGGAGGGAGCAGAGATTACAGAGCCAGGATCTTCTCAGGGATGCCAGTGCTGGGACAGGAGGCACTGGCCACAAACTGAAACCCTGGAAATGCTCTTTAGAATTAGAAAAAATTTATTTTGAGGTTGTTTGGACACTGGAACAAATTGTCCAGAGATATTGTGGCATCCCTGTCCTTGGAGGTACTCAACATCCAACTGGCCACAGCCCTGGGCAACCTCCTGTAGCTGCTCCTGGGTGAGCAGGGGTGGGGTGGGACCATCCCTGAGGTCCCTGCCAGGCTGCAACTCAATCCCAAAACCATGTTCTTGTATGAGTGGCAGCCCTGGTCAGCATAAGGATGTGGTTTCAAAGGGTTAAACACAATTCCTCATTACAAAATAACGGTTTAGTTGCTCTCAAACAAAATGTTCAGTAGCAGCATTCCCTGATTCATCCTGAAGAACAAAGAATGACGTTTTTTCCAGCTATGGGATTTTCAATTATTGGTCATTTTTTACCATCAGTGATAGATGCCTGCATAGAAAAAAAATTCATTTGAAGGATTGTCTGTGTTGCTGTTGGAGAAAGGTACGATAATGCTCAATAAATTAGACTTCACAATGCTGAGATTTATTGGACATGAAAGAAATCGAAATAAACCCACTGATGCTTTTCTTGTCTATTTAAAACCTGGAAAAAGTGAACCTTGGGAAGAAGGGAGATGTTTTCAGAGGACAGAGCTTTAATCCTTGTTGGTGGGGACTCCCAGGGCATCCCTATTCCCAGCAGCTCCTCATGTCCACGCAAAAACCAGATTTTGGAGAGTCTGGTCTGAGAAAGCCATCAGGGAATATTTATTTGGCCAGCTTCTCACTTGGGTTCTGCAGCTCTGTTTCTGTCTGTCACAGGAACAGCACCCAAATGGTGTCCTGCAGATAAATTCTTGTGCATCTGTGATTTAACTTGGCACATTTTGAAAGGAAAGGAGCAGGTTTGCCTTTTCACTAGAGTTTCAAAGCGGGGCAACATTCTGAGCCCTCCCTGGGAAATTTTAGCTTTTAACCATTTCTGAGTGTTAAAGTGGTTCTCTTAAAAGGTCCTGAAGTTAAGCGCTTGCTACTAGTGGTGTTTAATCATCTCAAGTAAGACTTACAGCAAAATTAAGTGAAAAAGAGAAATGGAAAATTGCAGACTGAGCTTTTCTCAGAGTGATTCTTCTCTATTGTTGCCAATTATCTTGCCTGGAGTCTTTAAATAAAAGCAGAATCCAGGGGTGCTGGACATTGTAAAATACATATTTTGAGATGCAGTCTTGTCTTACAGAATTTTCAGGCAAAATGTTTAAAAAACAAATTGAAAAAATGAAATGTGGGCCCAGAGTGGGAAAGAAAGGCCATTAAAATCCCCACTTGACAAACAAAAGGCGTGAATAAATTAAATTCATTACTCCTGAAGTGGCACAGGGAAGTTGTGGCAGGGCTGAGAAATGAGCCCAGAGTTTCTAAATGTCAAATGACAATGTTTTGAACGTCACAGAATAAAACCCACGGTGAGCAGCTCCTGGGTCTCACACAGGAGCAAGAAAATGCAGCAAATGACTCACAAAAAAACAGTCTAAACTGTTTATTACAGAGATGGGAGTAACAGGATTATTCAAAAAATCTCCTTTGCTTATAAATTTTGGACAATCAACTGAGAAATTCATTTCAGAAGTGATAATATATTAATAATGATATAAATAATAATGCATTTGGTTCTGAGTGCATTGGTGGGAAGTGTCCTCAGGATGTCTCCTTTAATTCTGGAGTGTTTTACAAAGCCAGTGCTGGTTTCAGGGCTTTTTTATAGTCTTTAATATCCTACCTGTGTTTCTGAGTGCCACAATTAAGTCCCTGCCTGTGGTTAGATGTGGAAAACAAAACAGCTCAGAGATCACTGAACTCTGATTCAGGAACTTGGAGCACTATTGGATCACAAAGCCCATACCATTTTCAGTGTGGGATTATGCTTTATTCACCCTTTTAGCAGCAGAAACGATACCTGAAAGGACTGAGGCAGATGAGGTGCCCTGAGAAAAAGGAATTTGCTGGGTTTTGTCTCCCAGCTGCTGCAGGTGAGCTCCGGATCCTGTCGTGGGACATCGAGGTGATGCAGAGCACGGAGATCTCAGCCCTGGTCTCACAGGGGCAGTGATGAGGGAGACAAGGAAAGTGCAGAGAGCAGGAGGGATCCAGGGACGGGGCAGGAGGGATCCAGGGACGGGGCAGGAGGGATCCAGGGAGCCAGCAGGGAGGATGGACGGAGCAGACATTGCTGCCACTGCTCCAACAGAAAGCCATGCTCCCATCAGCAAGTTGTTGCTAAACTCCTTCAGCTGCCTCACCTTTTGGTCTGAGCTTTCTGTATTAAAAAAAATATAATTGTCCTGTTTGATATCAATGAAATTCCTGGTTGTCCTGGGGGATTTCGGTGCCAGATCTGCCTCAGAGCCCAGCAAAGGCATCAGTAAAAAACCTTTGAGGCAGGAATCAGAAGCCAAGGCATCTCCTTGTTCTCCAGGCTGTAGAGAGGCTGCAGGGCTTTGGGGATCACCTCAGTGGATATCTGAGTGTTTGTCACAAAACACGGGAGTGTGCCCTGGGGGCAGCAAAAGACGATTCTTTGTGCCCCGGAGCCAACAAGTCTTGCCTTGTCTTGCTTGGCTCAGGACCTGGCTGTGCCAGCGTCTCCCACCTTTATAGAATTTAAATAAATAACTCAACTTATGCAATAATTATGGATAGAAAGCATAAAAGTGTCAACCTTTCTGGAAATACTAACATTTCTGATTAATTATATGGGTTCTGTGTTCGTGAGAGCTCCCCTGCTGACAGAAGGATGATCCTGACACAGAAAAAGGAAATACTTTATGCTCCTCATGCACGAGTAGTTCCTAGGGGTTCTGTCCCAGTAAGATGTGCATGGTGGGGTTATTGGTTTCTCAGATTTTTAGCTGAACACACATTTTTAAACAAATCAAGTATTTTCTGCAGTGAAAGAAGCACTCAGGTGTCTGTTTGCCCCATCCAGGCATCCATGTAGTTCATAAAGTCCAATCATTTAGGAATTGCAAGTGAGAAACAACCCTGGAATTTTGCAATGTTCAAATGAGTATCACTTCGTTTTGTCCAGAGGGAATTCTGATCTGGTTTGTGTCGATTTTGTTTTCAGCCATCGGTCCAGACTTTTCCAAAACTCTGCTGAAGAAGTTAACTCTTGTTAAAGTGGGTGGTGAAGTCATCATTGAGTGCAAGCCCAAAGCCTCCCCCAGACCTACTTATTCTTGGAAGAAAGGAAAAGACATCCTAAGAGAAAATGAGAGGTAATGTCTTAACGTAACCATTTCTTTCATTAACTAACCCAGGGACTTTCAGCAATCAAAGAATTAAATTTGTCATTAATAGCTTTGCAAAATTGACTTGCAAATACATGAGGAAACAGCCTGTGTTCAATCCCAAGGAGCTGGGGGTGAGATTCCTATTCTCATGGTGCCCATCCCATCTCTGTCTGCTATTAATGCATCCCTGCCAAGAAGCTGATAAAGATGCACTCCAAAAAAAACAAGTATTTTGCCTCTGCAGTGCTCTAAATAGCTGTTGTTTAAAAAGAAATAGATTCCCAGGAGATAAAAGTGTCCACTGCAAATTGCACAGCTCTGGTACATTACTCAGCATCCTGCAAACAGAAATTATTTCAGGACAATATTTAATTTGGCAGTTCTAATGCCTGACTTGAAGGTGGCTTTTTTAGACTGGCCAAATAATTTTATTTTTTATTATTTTTTTTTAAATTCAAAGCCAGATTTTCAAATCCTCCTCTGTGGTGTTGATTTATGAATTTGTTGTTGGCTATGTAGAGGTGTGGTTGTGTCACCTGCACATCGCCTGAGAGCAGGACATGGGAAACTGTCCTTGACCCTAATCCAAAAGATGATGTAGGATTGATGGGGAGAATCCTGTCCTATTAGTAAAGGTCAAAAAGCCAGAAATTGTTGGAAATTTTTATCTTTCAAAGCTTTAGTCTGTTAGGGCTGTTCTTTTATCTTGGAAAGTCTAATCTTGCTTCACCCAGCCTGTGAAGTCCATTGAAATAGAGACTGTGGTCGTGTGTCTGAGTATGCAGAAAGCTCCAGTTCATTTAATTGAAATTAAAATTTTAAAATATTGATCACCCTGTTTCTGACTTGTTTAGCTCCTTTCCCTGCTCCTTGCAAAGCTGTTTTCTGTGGGCTCTTTGCTTCACCCCTTGGGATGAAAGGAGTTGGTGATCCATGACACAAACCTTCCTTCAGCAGGCAGGGCACAGGGCTGCTGAGGTCAAAGTTGTTACAGATCAAGGTGTATTGATTTTTAAAACTGGAATAAGCTGCTCTCCTGGTGAGGGTGGTGCCAAGGGTGGGAGCGTTTGGTGCTGGAAGCTTTGGGGTGTCAGCCCACGAGGCCCCGTCCGTGTCCCCGTGCCCGCTGGCACAGCCCGTGGCTGGAAGCGCTGCTTGCTCTGAGGCTGTTCCCCTTGGCACAGCGCAGTTCCTGCTCCTCAGTTTAATTTGGGAGTGGGACTGCCCAGCGAGTTGGGGCAGTGGTGGGCACACCCCGGGCTCAGGGGCAAACCCAGCCAGGCGCGCTGCGGGCTCTCGTGGCGGTGCCAGGCTCGCTGCTCCTGCTCTGCCAGCAGCCTCCCACCTGGGCACCCAGCCCTGGTCAGCAAACCAGACACGAAATGTGCCCAAGCAGGTGTGAAATCTTGAGCTCCTCCAGCCCAGGGGTTTTCCAGCCAGCGGGATCATCCAGCAGGGATTACCCGGCAGTGTCGGAGCGCTGCGGTGCCTTGGCACGGGGACCTGCTCTGCTCTGCTCTGCTCTGGCACTCCCTGGGTTGTGCCTGCTGTGGGGAGGAGCGTGTTGAATCCTCACCACTGCCCTTATGGACCAGCCCAGCCTCGCAGTCTGGACCTGGGGACTGTGTGAAATGCACAATTAGGGAATGACGTTGTCTGCTGTGGTCGTGGCATTGTTCATCAGCTCCGGCTGCCTTCACAGGCAGGAGGGGCCAAGGGCCTGAGCTCTGCTTAATTCTGCTGTATTTCTGCTTCCTGTGCTTGCCGAAATGTCACCTCCTCCCCGCTGTCCCAGGGGACAGCAGCGGTGCCTGGAGTCCAGCTCCAGTATCTCCCTACACCCCCAATTGTGTGTGGACTTCAAACAAGAACTTTCTTGGCTGCTGGAAAAAAATCTGTTGAAATCTAGGAAGAAAGATGCCAGGAAAAGCTGCTGCCACACTCTCTTCATCTAGGACAGGAAACAGAACTTTTAGACAGGCGTGGGAGAAGAAACTTCAGTGAAATCTCTGCTTAAACTGACATTAAAGGGTCCTGTGAGTACCAGAGAGGCACAGGAACATCTGGATCCTTCTCCAGCCTGCAGGTTGATCACGTGAAGGTTAATCAATATAGATGATCCTTCCAATTCCAGGTGGAGTTAAAAGCAGCGTTCCTGTGTCAGTGCTTGCTTTGAATGCTGATGCTCAGCCTGATGGCTGCCATGGCAATCACTTCAGAGTTTCTCCTGGGGCTTTTGTGGTTTTCAGCTGGTGTGTCATGTTAAATTCCTTGCTGGAGACACTGTGCATGGTTTTTGTTGCTGAGGCTCTGGCTCTGGAGGCTCCTGGTGTCCAGGAGGCAAAACAAAGTGTGTTCTTCAATGTTTGCCCGGAGAGCAGAGACTACCACGGTGAAAAAGAAAAAAAAAAAAAGAGAGCTTTATCGGTTTAGGTTTCCTATTCTTCTCTGGAGGCTGAGGTAGTGTGTGCTGCACCTCTAATGAATCACATGGCCTGAGGGCATCTCTTACTGGTGGTTGAGAACTGTGCAATTGTGTTATTAGGAATTCTGCCCTGGGGTACAATTATATTATTGCAGTCATTAAAGGCACTTCATCTCCATAATAATGGAAATCCTGCCTTGGAGGCTTAACTGAGTCAAAATTATGTTGGGGGCCTGACTCGAGAAGGTAAATTTTATATAGGAACAGCTCTAGCACAGATATAAGTGTATTGCAAATGCTGTTTGGAAACAAAGACTATTTCTGTGTGGGGAAAGTACAGGGATCATTTTCCATCCTTGATCTTCCCTTCACATTCCGGTGCAAAGCGTTACACTCCGTGGGAAAGGCCTTTAGTTCTGGTAATGCTGCTCCTCCCAGGGCTGCTGGGACATCAGGAGCAGGTGAGACACGATTCAAATCCTCTTTTTCCCAGGAAAGCCTCGCTCAGGAGCAGGGGGTGCCTTTCTGGTGGGAATAGCCCCTGAGTTTTCCATAGCTCACCAATAAACGAGGCTGGTGTCCCAACAAACCCACAGGTGCTGGCCATGGGAGAGCAGCACCGAGGGCTTGGCAGTGGGAACAGTGGGTTTCACATCAGGGCTGAGATGCTCCTGTGACCTGTGGCAACAAACTGGGGCTTTTTGTCCCTCCACTGCACAGAGCGAACTGGCTTTTAATAACTTGGCACCAGAGGCTGCTCAGTTAGAGCACCCCAAGGAGATTTCTCATCTCAGGGATTGGTCAAGGGGTGTGTATGACTTGTTGGTATGGAGTGATTTTGCTGGACATAATCCTGAATCACGTACTGTAGGGGGACCTGCCTGAGCAGGGAGGTTGGATGTGATGACCTCCAGTGATCCTTTCCAACGTGAACCATTCTGGGAGCAGTGCTGGAAGGGGCTGATCAGCCCTGCAGGGTCTGCATCGCTTCCCCTGCAAGCGTTCCCTCTTTTCTCAGCTCTTGTTTTGGACTTGGGCAAAGGGGGTTTCATTTGTCATGCCATAATGGCGATAATTCCATTTATTTGTTCCTCGCAGAGTGAGACACGGGGACATTTCCCAGAGGTGAAGCTGTAGTGTTGTGTGGTTCAAGAGCAGATCAGTGTTTCTCTCGTTCCTCCAGAGCTTCCCACTTTTCCCTTTCTCCTTGGCTCCCCAAGAGCAGAAAGACTGCAGGAAAACCAAGACAACTTTTATTTAAAATATGTACACAACAGTCTTAATTCCTAATGTTCTCTAGAGCTATTGGAAGTCATATTTACCCTGCTACCAGACACATATTCAGGCTGGGACAGAAAAATAATTATACTTTTAAGCCCCAAAACAAATTGCTCTTCTCTCATTCTTCTTCATGTAAAGCCCCTACATCATTAGAGCTGTTTCTTTTCCACGAATGTACAGTGCCTGCATTGTTTATACAGTTTAATTGTAAGGAAAGAAATGCATAAAAAAAACAAATGATGTTTTGTGCTGGTAGCAAAGAATATGAAAGTGTCCAATTAAACAACCATTCCCTATGACTTGTGTAATAGCAACATCTGTTATCTTAATTAAACAAGTTTCTCTACAAAGGGACCCTCTTGGTGCACTTTGTTAGAGCCGGATCTGACCCAGATACTCCAGGCACGCTCACAATCCTCGTAGAAATTCTCCCAGTTGGTCCCATTATCTCGCAGTCCTGGCACGCTCTGTGATGTGTGAGCTTGCACACGCAGAGCCACAGCTCTTACAGCAGGAACACTGTTATTTTTTGCAGCTGAAAACCAACAAAAGCACGGGAAAGCAGCACGTGGTGGCATTTTCCCAGCGACTTTAGGCACGGAAACGTTTGGAAGTGTAAGGAGTGCCCGGCTAACTCAGTCCTTGTCAAACAACACTGAGGAGAGACAACTGCACTTCCAGACAGCTGCCGTGATTTGTTACCCAAACTGGCCTGTCTGCTCCAAGATTTCAGTAATTTGGGCCCAGATTTTCCCAGGTGTTTCACTGTTCTCTCCACCATAGCTGGAGTCAGGACAGTCTAGGAGGGTAATTCGGTTTGCAAAGTCGTGAATCCCAGAATGGTTTGGTTTGGAAGAGACCTTAGAACTCATCTTGGTGTGGATGCTGTGGGCAGGGACACCTTTCACTATCCCAGGGTGCTCCAAGCCCCGTCCAGCCTGGCCTTGAACGTTTCCAGGGACGTGGCAGCCACAGCTGGTGTCCTGAAAAGAAGGTGAGGACTTGAGACTGGGAAGGAGCGGGAATGTCACAGAGCTCGGAGCTGTCCATCCCTCCCTCAGTGAAATCCCAAGCAGAGCTCCCTGAAATCCCAGTCTCCTCGGAAGGAAGGACACCAGGCAGCTGGAGCTGGAAAGCCTCTTGGATATGTTAATAGACAGCTGTGCCTCCAGGCTTATTAATTTGGCAGGGAATGTTAATTTGTTTGTAAAGATGAACATCATCCAACGCAGGCGCTGCAGCTGCTTCGGAGAGGAGCTGAGGTCCTGCCCTGGGGACACCTCCAGAGCTGCTCCCTCTGGTCCTTGGTCCCCTGGCTGGCACGGAGCCGTTAGGAATCACCAGGTAAAGCTGAAGCAGCTGAATCTCTTCTCCAGGACCTGGAGTGATTCTGGCCAAGGAAAAGCAGAAAGCTCTCACCTGATTTTTCTGCTGTCCTCTGTACTTCAAAACTGCCCAGTAAGTCTTGTCTCCCTGAAAGAGTTTAGTCATGGTTTTCTCCAGAGTTCACATCCTCAGCACCTCCTCACAAAGGCTGTCCCATTATGGAACCCCTCATTTAGATATTATTTTATAATGGGAATTTTAACGTATCTGCGTTGATGCTGCATCATTTTGAGGAGGAAAGATGGCAAAATCGAACAAGAAAAGCTTCTCTCCCCTCCCATTCTTCCAGCATGTCTTGAGTACAAAAAGTTGTATAAATTCCAGTTTTATATTTGTTGCCTCAAACTTCCTAATTAGTGCTTAATTACTTTAAACAGCCAGAAAGAAAATGGCAAGAGGACAGACAGCACATCTTTCCCAGACTGGTGCCAGGGTACAAACCATAGTGATATTTTTATCCTGATTACTTGAGAGATGAATTGCCAGCAGTGTCTTTTTGGACACACAGCCTAGTGACACTTCAGCAGAAAAGAAAACCTCAAAGGATGCTTCCCATCATTGCTTCGCATTAATTGTGTTGACTCTTTGTATTTTTTTTACATAAAGCACCTGTGCAATTTATTGAAGGCAGACAGGTAACCAAACCATCAATAATCTGTCAGGTTTTCATTACATCCTGCCCAGGCAAAATGAAAAATGACACCCTGCAAATGGCTTTCTGAAGTTTGAATCGACAGCGCAGCATTCATCTTACTTTGCAAAGACCGTGGCACGAGATGGCTCTACTTCATTGCAACATCTGAAATATCTGACTTGTCTACTTATTTTAACCAATTTTCTGCAGAAAGAGAATAAAATTAACCAGGAACCCACTGGATTTGGTGGTCTGAAGTCTTGGAAAACTGTTGACCTTGATGGCCTCCTGTTCATAGGCTGTTTGCCAGCAGAAGATGGTTTTAGCTCTGTGTTGTTCTAGAAGACCAAGGCCAGACTGGATTGGGATTTGGAGCAACCTGGGATGGTGGAAGGTGTCCCTGCCCATGGCAGGGGGTGGGACTGGATGAGCTTTAGGGTGCCTCCCAACCCAAACCATCCCGTGGTTCTGTGATCACACCGTGTTTTAGCAGTGTCCAGCCCAGGGCAGTGGTGCAGTCCCCATCCCTGGAGGATTAAAAAGATGTGGCACTTGGGGACAGGAGTCAGTGGTGGCCTTGGCAGTGTCAGGTTAACAGTTGGACTCAATGTTCTTGGAGGGCTTTACCAGCCAAAATGGTTTTATGATTCTATAAATGTTTCCAGCTAAAGGTTACCTGAGAAGGATTAGAGATTTATGTAGAATCTGGGTTCAGTGCTGGTTTATTTTGTACGCATCAATAATTAGGCTGATCCCTAAAATTTCCATTTCTTCCATCTGCTCCTGTAGAAGCAGGAAATGATTTCCTGTTCCCAGCCACAAACTGTTGCCGAATGCTCTGACGAGTGCAATCCCAGCCTCTGCCAAGTTTCAGCTGGCACTCCTGGAACGAGCTTTCCCTCATGCCGTGACACATGTAGCCTCCTGTAACATCAGCAATCTGTTCCTGTTTCCCCAGCAGATTATTTGCAGCGTGGTGTTGTTGTAGTGCTCGGTGGAACACGTGTAGGACATCACTGCTGCCTGTGCTGCTGCTGGGCCTGGCTCAGAACCGGGCTGTGACCAAACCCGCGGGGCTGCCGTGCCCCAAGGGGTCAGGAGAAGTCAAAAGGCTTTTCCCTTGGTGCTTGTGTGTTAATTTTAAAAGCAGAGCTCTGCCTGCAGAGGTGGAGAGGGTGAAGGATCCAGAGCTCTGTTCCAGAGGCATCCGACCTCCAGATCGCAGTGAGATGTGTCCTGTTAAAAGCACAATGAAGATATCCTTAAATGTGTCACAGGGGGTCAAGAGGAATCATCAGGCAATCACCTTGGTGCTTGTGTGTTAATTTTAAAAGCAGAGCTCTGCCTGCAGAGGTGGAGAGGGTGAAGGATACAGAGCTCTGTCCCAGAGGCATCCGACCTCTGGAGCACAGCCAGACGTGTCCCATGTTGACACCCTTAAAAGCAGGATGCAGATATCCTTAAGAGAAACCTGTCACAAGGCTTCAAGAGAAATCATCAGGCTTTTACCTTGGTGCTTGTGGATTAATTTTAAAAGCAGCTTTCTGCTTGCAGAGGTGGAGAGGGTGAAGGATACAGAGCTCTGTCCCAGAGGCATCCGACCTCTGGATCACAGCCAGATGTGTCCCGTGTTGACGCCCTTAAAAGAAATGTGTCACTTGCTGCTGTTCCTGCTTGAGGTCTCTCATGGTTTTATGATTATTAAATTCATCTTTAGGTGCTGAACACGCAGCTACAGATTGTTCCTCCCTCTGTGTAAAGCTGCTCCAGGAAGGAGCCGGTCCCTCCCCACCGTGCCGCCGTCGGAGGAGCAGGATGGGGTTTGCTCCGTGGTGCGCACACCCTGCAGCCACTGCTTTCCAAAGAAATGCCTGTCGTCAGTCTCCTGAATGCAGTTTGGAGATGATGTTTAACTTCCTGCTTGTGCTCCAGCTGAAGAAAGCAGTGATAATGATTTTAGTAAGCCTGTAGCATTTTGAAAGAAAAAATTATTATCAAATGTTTCTTCTCTTGGGTGTTTTTGTGGTGAAGAGCAAGCAGGTAATGATTTCACAGTTAGGGTCATACTTTGAGATGCGCTTTTAGAATCCAAGGAAATCATTACATGTCTAAAGGGGAAGAAGGATTCCTAATGGACATTTCAGACTTGGTGATATTTTTGATGGCTATTCAAACATCATTTATTTTGAAGTGATGTGAATGTGTCTTTGGATCTCACAGACCTGTTAATGTCCATTGCAAGCCGAGTGTGTAATTTCTCTTTGTACTTTGGGCATTTTTTGTTGGAACCAGAGGGAAAGATGTGTTATCTTTGAAAGACCGTGCCTTTGGGCTTGAATTCGGGTGGTATCAGCTGGAACAAATAAGCTGAGAATGCATTTGCTGCCTCTGCTCTGATCTCACGAACGCTCCCAGAAACGCTTTGTGTCAGCAGCTGATGCACTGAAAATCTTGCATGGATTTTCTCTCATAAGAGAATAATTTTTACAAGCTCCAGTGGAGTTCCCTTTGATTGTTATGTTCTACAAATCTCCACAGTGTTGGCTGTAGGTAGAGGGTGGTGGCTTATCCTTCTCAGGAAGGAGTTGCTGGCGTAGATGTCTGGATGCTGCACTCCAAACACGATTCCTTGGATTTCCACTGTCCCTCTCCACGGACTAGAAGTCATTTAATTTCCATGCCTTGGGCTATAGTCAGTGCCCTGGAAGAATGAGCACAGCAAATATTTCACTGAGCATTAGATAGAGTGAAAGCAGGAGTGGCTTTGCAGCACCTGCTGCTGCCCAGGCAGGATTTTCCTCGCTTGCGAGCGCAGGAGGAGGCGTGTGGAGAGCTGTGTCTCTGCTGCCTGATTGTGCAGAAAGGGAGGGTTTAGCCTTTCATGAGGTGCTCTTCAGCGTGCTTTGCCCCTCCACTGCCACCAGCAAGAGCTGGTCCAGGTCCTGAGCCTTTTGTTTGGAGCGGGAGCATGCCTGTCCCTCATGGTGCCTTCCCAGTGTTCATGGTTTATAGCAGTCAGCTTTGTCTGTACAATAAACTGCCAGCTGGAGGGGCTGTGTCAAAAGGGCCATTTCCCGTGGGGGGTGGTCTTCATTTCCCACCAATATCAGTGGAAAATTGGCTCCTTGCACCATCAGACCCTTGCAGACTTGCAGAATCTTCCCGTATCAAATTGTCACTGCCTCACATCTCAGGAATGAAAGCTGTTGTAAAAACGAAGCTTTACTTTGCTTTACTCAAATCTGCTTGCTCAAATATTTGTTTTGATGGCATGGGATTTCTGACTGTATTTATTTTAATTTTGTGTGTAGTGAAAAAAAGAGTGGTTGGGGAGAGAAGGCAAAAAGGTTTCTATTATTTGAAATTCTCCACAGCCCCCTCGCTCCCTTCAGAGTCCCTGGCAGTTCTTGTGTTTGGTTTTCATTTGTTTCCTCCCATTATCAGCATCCCTTAAGAAAGATAGTTTCCAGAGAACTGTTCTTCTTAGATAACTTAGGGATATTTTTGTATTTGAATTATAACTGCAGGCATCTCTGAATGATCTACATGAAGCCTCTAATAGCTGTAAATGCTCCCTTCCTTTCCTTCTGCCTCCCTGCTCCATCAGGACGAGGTTCTGTCACTTCCAGACTTGTCTTAAAAAAGTACAGACCAAAGGGAAGATGATGACAAACCACAGCTTTTGTGTTTATAGATATTAATAATGGCTGGATGCAGCATTATTGCTTTGGACTGCTCCGTCAGTGCAGATAAACAATTGGTGGAAAAAGAAAATTGTGGGAAAATTTACGATGCCAGATCCACGAGTGGTTTAAGCTGATGCTGAATTCAGGGGCAGTGTGCTGTTTGATGTTTCCAAAGGGGCCACTACTATAATACCAAAAATAGTTATCTGAGCAAAATAGGTTCTATTTTTTCTTTCTCTTTAGAATATCATTTGCAGGTTTTTATGATAAGTCGGTGCTAAAAGAGGGAGAGTGACTTTTTCCATGGACAGACAGTGCCAGGACAAGAGGCGGTGGTTTCCCATATTGGGAAGTGGGAGATGTTCTACTGAACTCGATGCAACAGGATTTTACCTCAGTGTATTTAGAGCAAATATAGTCCTTACCTGAAAATTAATTATAGGGGGTTTGCTGTTCAGAGGCCTGTCAGTTGTCAGGGATAAGGCAGGACTTATCTACTGCTGCCTTCACTGAGAGAGAGACGTGCACTAAATTAAATGGGCTTTGACGGAGGCTCTAAATTATCTCGGGCTCTTCTGTGAACCGTGAAAAGACAGGTCCTTACAGACAAATAAACACTGCAGCAGCTCTGGGGGGTTGTGTGAGGCACAGCTACCAGGGCAAGAAGGTGCAGGTGTGTAGGAGGCTGTGTGCACAGCAGGAGAGTCCACTCAGCTGGGAGTTTAGATGGACGATCAAGTGGAAAACTCCTGGTGCTCCAGCACACGGGACCATCCTGCCTTTCCCTTGGATTTATCCTGACAGCTGTAGAACAGGCCCAGCTTGTCCCCTCCTTGCTGAGGTTGGTGTTCTGAGCCCTCAGGCTGTGCTGATGTCCCACACTGGTGTGGGCACCTTCCCTTTCTCCCCCCTTTTCAGAAACATCTGGAGTAACAGGATGAGGATGAAGCCCCAGCCTGGAAAGCCCTGCCCGCTTAGGGGGATGCTGGGGGTTTGGGCTGGTGTCGATGAAGCGTGGGAAGTCCCAGTGACATGACAGGATGCTGGGTGGGGTTTAGGGTCAGGGCTGTCTCCGCCTGTGTGCCATCAGAGTTGTGGGGTGGAGCCCCAGGACCTTGGCTTTGACCTCGGGGTATTTTAATGGGGATGAACGTGATGAAGCAGAAAGCTCTGACCTGGCTGTTATTTGTGCAGCACAAAGGTTGAAGTCACACCTGGGGACAGCATCCAGGGCCACAGGAATTATTATCTGTGGACTATACCCTGAACCAGCCCATTCTTCAACTGATGAGCAGGTACTCGTGAGCTGTGTCCCTGGTTTTGGGGGGGCTGTGCTCTGAGCAGTAAAACCTGTGAGGATTTATAAACTTTGCTGTTTACCCAAAATAGCCTCATGGTCAGTACCACATCCATGAGATCATTTTAATAACCCCCACTGCGTGGCAAGCATTATTTAAAAGGTAATAAACAGCTACAAAGACGTCTGATAGGAATAGAAATAATTTGATAAATAATGCAATTGCCTGGCGTTGTGGCATGAGGCAAAGTTGCTGTTAGGCTAAAAATTGCTCTAGATATTCCTGCCTAGGAACTCTGGGAAAAGAGGGAACAAATACACTGCTGAGACTGCAGTCAGGGCTGCCTGGTGCTTCTGCTTTCTTCTCTGCTTCCAGCCCCCCAGCCCAGGCACGGCAGTGAGGATGAACAATAGGCCATTCATCATGTCAGCTGAAATACACTGTTTTTCACAGGTACATTTAACCTAAATCCTCTCTCAGAAGACGGATTATCTCTTAGAAGAACTCTGGCACCAGTGTCTCTTTTCAATAGCCACGTCACCACTGCCACAAAGGCTGTACATGAAGGGATCAATGGTAGTTTTATCTCAAATTGCACTCAGTGTGTGTTTCTTCCAGCTGACATTCATTTAAATGCTTGCTCTAAGACACCTTTTCTCCCTGTAATAGAAAAAGGATCGGACGTCCTAAGCATTGTTTCGCAGAGGAAAAAATATTTAAAATATTCACTTGGCTAAGCATGAAATATTTCAGCTGCGTGTGTTTAATCAAGAGTGAAAGCAAGGGTAGTTATGCTTGTATTTCATAAATTAAAATGCTAAAATGATTAGATAAGAAAACAAAATACCATATTCCATTGCAGCAGTGCTAATGAAACCATTTGAGGGGGAGGGGGGGAGAAAAAAAGTCACTTAGTGATTCTGAGCACTCTTGCTCCAAAGGAGCATCGAGCTCTAATCTGCAGAGCCGGAGTTGTGCCGTGTCCCTCGGGAAAAGGATGCACGCCCAGGCTGCCATATGCACTGCATTTGTACTCCATTCATATTCCATTCATATCCCACATGTTTCCACCTGCTGCGCAGAAAAATAGAGGGCAAGCTGAGAGGAATATCTTGAGGGATACCTGCCGTGCCACCTGGCTGTGCAGCGCCCAATTTGGAATTGGGGAATAATTCCCACTGGGCATTGGGGAATAATTCCCAGTGGGAAGGTCGGTGGCTGGCCCTTCTCCTCGCCCTGCATGGGCTTCCACCTGCAAGGTGCAGGGGAGCTCCAGCCACCCCTGGCTCTGCAGTGCTGCTGTTTTGCTTCCTGGAGCCACAGAGGTTTTCTTAATTAAACCCCGGAGCAAGATGTTCCGGTGGATACCGTAAGTCTGGGATTTTAAGGGAATATTCTGTCAAAGCAGGAGGCCCAAGCTGAGCAGCAGGCACATTTTGGGAGATGCAGCCAAGCACCCAGAGGTGAGATTTCCATGGAGGTGGTTGCTGACACTCAGGTTTACGATGTGCTCCAGGATTTGGGCAGGTTTCCGCTATCGTTTCTATTCCAGGTAAGGGCTTGATCTCGTTTTCACCAAGTCGGTGATAAAACTCTTCCTGAGCTCGACAGGACAATTTCTATCTCTAAATGCATATGTTACTACCTGAGGAATATTTATCTGCTCCTGGGAATGCTGCCCAGCAGTGGGGAATGCTGCAGTGGGCTCCATGAATCAGACCTGCCATGCTCCATCCGGGCTGGAGGTAACACAGTTGCTGGTGGGGGATTTACAGACCTGGCAGGTGGATCATGAGCTGGGAATGAGCACCAATAGATCAGAGCCCAGTGATTCTGCACTGCTGCTCCTCCTGACACTGCTCCAGCTCTGCTGAACCCTCCCATCCATCTCCAGATGCTCCTGGAGACTCGGGGCGAGCGAGTGTTGCTGTAGGGAGCCAGAGGACTGTGATCCCTCTGGGATGGATATCGCAGCCATCCCTGCCCTCTGGCCCTGGGAGGCATTCCCCTGGTCCTGTCACTGCCTGCCCTTGTCACAGGAGTGCTCTGGGAGCTCTGTGCCTCTCAGCTCCTTAAGGGTGCTGCAGAGGGTTCAGCAATTTCTTCCATTTGCTGCTGCAGTGGCAAAATGGAAATGGCTAAGGAAGGCTGGGGAGGGATGTTTGCAGCATTTTTAAAAGTCCTTTGTCCCCAGAAGAGTTTTGATCAAAACACTGACAAGGTCAGCTCTTGCTGCAGTGGAACCCAATGCTTCAGTTTAGGAAACAAGCAATGCTTTTATCTCCTAATTTCAGATCTGTCTTTGCTCTCTGTGGACCTGAAATCTCCAGCTGACAACGCAGACCCCCAGATTCTTTCTTACAAATGCTGTGTTTAAAATAGATGACCTTTCTTCCTATAAGGATGCTAAACTATCTTAAATCATCTGTTTTCTTTTTTTTCCAAAGGGATATTTTTATCTTCTTTGATTTTTCTCTGATTAGCAGTGACCGTGAGCCAGGTTAGAAGCAGAACAGTTCATTAACCTGTGCAAGAAGGGATTTATATTTTTATTTATTGTTACCACTGCTGTTAGTAGAGTCAGAGAACCCAGAACATTTAATGGAGTTAAAGTAGTAAAGTCAGTAAGCTTAAAGGAGTTAAGTCAGTAGCTCCTTCTTCAAGTTTGTAGTGGTTTAAAGAGGTGCACACTCAGCAGCCAACACTGTGTCCTGATGTGTGTGTTTATGGGAAATGTGGTTTGTTTTTATGTCTTCCCAGGCATCTGGTTAGAAAACATTTTGAGGGTGTGTTTCAGAGGAGAGAGCACACTGAGCAGTGCCTCGTTCAGTTTGAACTTTGTGTCTTGGAAGAACTTTTTCACCCAAACTGCTAAAAGCTGTGGCTGAAAGGTTGTTTGCTTTCGAGCCAATTAGCAGTTTGAGAACCTCAGTGGCCTGAAATGAGCCTCTCATCTCGTTTAATGCAGATAAGTCTGCAAAGAAAATTTGGGAACTAACAATATCAGTGAGAGGCCTTCCTCCTTTCTCAACTAACTGTAACAAATTTCCAAGTGTTCAAATAATTATTTGTTAACTTTTAACACATTGGATTCAGATTAGAGGACAAAACATTCGCTGTAGAAAAGCAGCTTCAGCAAAAAGAGCCACGTAACCATAAGGCCTGCTAATCAATGAGTCGCAGAGAGGTTTTAATGGTCTGATTTATTTGGAAAAAATCAGTTAACTTGTATAGTTATCTGTCACTTCTAATGCTGCTCGTTTACAGGAGTGTGGAGGGAGTTACTGAGAGGCCAGATGGGAATTAAACATTCCTGTGGGCTCTCTGGGGAAGGGTTTGGAGAACTCAGGGCAGGTCCCTCCTGAGCTCTTTGCAAGACGTTCCTGGCGTTAAAGGATGTCCATAGGCTCAGGCTGTAAAGCCTGGGAGCATGGGCTCAGCTTAGGAAGGGAAGGAAATAAAGACAGCTCAAGCTCCCTGAGATGTGCCAAAGCTGGATTGTCTGTCCTGATCCAAAACTCTCTCCAGGGCAATCCAGTCCACATTAACTAAAAACCAGTCTGACACTGGGAATAAAGACAACTGAGAAGGAAACCAATAGCAGGAGAAAGACAGAGATAGAAAAGGCATTAGAATTTGAAATTAAATCTGGCCTCATCAACAGACACAATTAAAATGATCTATGGAAGAGATTAGCCAGTAAATAGCTTTCAGCCATATGGCTGAAAATAAAGCGTAAATAAGTAAAAAAAAAACAACCTCAACTGTACAGAAATAATCTAAAACTCCCCTTTTTCTGGGTTTCCTGGGGTGGCAGAAGTGTGGAGGGAGGGCAGAGCCTGGTGGGGCAGTGCTGGAGCACCGTGGTCCTCCTGGAGCTGGAGCACAGTGCTGAGCTTGTCCTGGTTTACATCGATTGGAATTTTGATGCTTGCCGAGGGCACCTTCAGCTTTCAGAAAGGCCCCGTTGTTCCTGAAGACCTGGAATTGATAAGAGCAGCAAATACTTCCTGGGGAGCTGCTGGTGCTGCCCAGCTCCTGCTGGAGGCCAGCGTGGCCACTGCAGCCCAGGTCTGGTGCAGCACGAGCACTGATCTGTGCCCACGGAGTGCTGAAGACGAGACAAGCTGCTCTCCTCTGCTCCCTTCCAATTACTGAGCTGCAGCAACTGCCACAGAAGCAAATCCATGGCACTGGAGTCCCTCAGAAATAAATGACAGCAGTGAGCGTTACTGACTGCCACAATTTGGAGACCATGAGCCAGCTGAGAAGCTCCTATCAATACCACTGCTGCTGATGGGTGAAATATCACCTCTGTCCCTGCTCTCTGCCAGCTGGCCTGTGGCTTTTGGGCTGCTGCAGGGGCAGGTCAGGCAGAGGTGAGCCAGGACAGAGCTGGGCAGCTGCTCTCAGAGCATCCTGTGCCATCTCCCTCCTCCTGGCCTGGAACAGTCCCTCAGACTGTGCCCCTTGTGGGAGCAGGTCTGTGAATGGGGGCTCTGTAGCTCGTGTGTGCCCACCAAGAGCCTGTGGAATGGCAAAGGGCACCCTCAGCAGCTCCCTGGGTGAGCTGAGGACTCCTGAGCATCACTGGAGACCTTGCCCGGCCCTGTGGCTGCAGCTGGCCGGAGCCAGGGAGCCCCAAGGTGACCTTGGTGCTTGAGTTTGTGCCTTGGCTCAGGCTGGGCTTTTATTCAGCTGTCTCAAGGCTCCAGGTGATTCCCTAAAGCCTCCTCAGGAGGGAAGTGTCCCCTGAGTTTCTTTCCTCCCGATTTCTCAGTCCACTTGTGCAGAGCTTCGTTGGCATTAAGAATGCAGGAAAGCTCCTTCATTTTAGTGAAATTGGGAAATAGTTGAGCAGGGCAAGGCAGGAATGAATACAAGATTTTCCATGCAGGTCTGGAAGTGGCTGAAGGTGAGAAAGCAGATTGTGCTGCAGGACGTGATTCTGAGGAGGCAAACATGTTGTGAAAAGAGGTGATTTTAGGGTGGGAGAAAGGTTTTTCTGGAGTGTCCTTAAGTGATGCCTCCACAGGGCACAAGTCATTCACGTTCCAACGGGATTTACTGGGCAAAATCAGATTTTCTGTGTTCACTGACTTAGAGCAGAATAAACGCCAAAACATAACAGGAGGCAAAGCTCATTGAGAGAACAGGGAGAGCCTGAAGTGCTCTTGTGCAATAGGAGGGGATGGGGATCACCCAGGAATCGCCATTCCATCCTCACCTGCCTGCTGCCCTCGAGAGACTGCAGAAACCCCCCTTTTCAGGTGGGGAACGTGCAGGTGAGCAGAGCACAGGAGTGACACAGGACACTGGGACCCGCGAGAGCCAGAGCAGATAAAACCCTGAGTTTATCCGAGTGACACCTAGGCAGAGAGCTTGGCAGCGTGGTGCCCTCAGTGAAAAGCCCTCATCCTGCTGGAAAAACCTGGGGAATGAAACACCTGCTCCAGCACACCTGCCTGGCAGCAGCTCCTGCGCCGCGCGGCAGCGGGCGCCGAGGTTTGCCAGGGAGCCAGGGCACCACGTGCTGCAGGGGCTGTCGTGGAGAGAGGGCTGAATATCAAAGCACGGACTCGTGGAAAACCTACACGAGCTGCTGATGTGTAAGTGAAAGTCGCCCAGGAGTAAAGACACGGAAAACTCGCGTAAATGACGCGTTCAGTGTCGATGGAGCGCGTCCGGAGAGACTCGTTCAGCTCAGCTCCCCGCGCAGGGCGGGGCTGGCTGCTGCTCACGCCACCCACAATTAGTGCACACTCAAGAGGGGTTTATGGAGGCTTAAAAAAAGAAAAAAAGAAAAGTAAAGCTCCCGTGTCTGCTGTCTTTGCAGAATCACTGTTCTGGATGACGGGAGTCTGCGGATCGTCAACGTCACCAAATCGGACGCGGGAAGTTACACCTGCGTGGCCACCAACCACTTCGGGACAGCCAGCAGCACGGGCAGCCTGGTGGTGAAAGGTGACTAAAACCATTGTTACTGTGGCTGTCTGGGGCACAAACTCCCATTTATTTTCATTATTCTTCCTCCGGGGCCGAATTTCGGCGTTTCAGGAATTCCGAGTGTTTAGTCGTGTTCTGTCAAATGCTGTTTTCAAAAGTAAAAGCTGTAATTTGACCAAGATATTTAAAGGAATAATTTGACTAAGGTATTTAAAGGAATAATTTGATAAACAATGAGTGGCGCTGACAAATGTGTTGAATTAATTTTTGCCCTGCTGATGAGTAGTCCAGTGTCTGATGAATTATTATAGGCCATGAACATACAGGTTATTACCTTTGCACTCACTCTCTATCTCCTTCTTATTTGGGGAAAAACCTATGCTGGGTAACAAATCAGGAAACATTGATTACAAAGTGATAAATCAATTAAAAGGCTCTAATGCTGTCAGCTTTAATTCTCCCACACATTGGCAGTGATGGATCATTCTCAGTTAGAGGCTGTCCTTGTCAGCTGTTTCTGTGGTATACAGGAGATACTTAAAACATTCCAATGCGGGTTTTAATCCATGTTTTTTATACTGGAACACATCCAAAAGTCCCTTCTAACCCCAAACAGTCTAGGATTTTCTGAACCTTGTAGGGAAGCATGTGGACCCCAACAATTCTTCAAGTTTGGGGTTGTTTTGAGTCCTTTGTGTGGCATTTGCCCACGTTGGTCCCTGAAAACAAGAACAGAGATGAGTGAAGAGCAGAGTTAGGTCTCTGTAGGAGCTGATTCTCCCTTTTCCTAATCTGGACTGTCCTAAGAAGCACCTGCAGCAAATAGCCAGGAAAGGGCTGCTCAGGGAGGACAGACAAAAAAGACTTTATCCATTATCAAAATTCTGTAAAGCACATTAAAGGTCATCTTACCCCCCACACTCCCATGGGAAGGGACACCTTCCACCATTCCAGATTGCTCCAAGCCCTGTCCAGTCTGGCCTTGGACACTTCCAGGGATGGGGCATTCCCTGGGTAGCCTGTGATCAGCCTCTGTCCATCCCAGAGCAAAACTGGGGGGCAAAACAGCAAATCCAGCCCCAGCCCCTTCCCCAGGGATGGCAGCAGGGGGGGTCCAGCCCCAATTCCTCTTCCCCAGGGATGGCAGCAGGGAGGGTCCAGCCCCAATTCCTCTTCCCCAGGGATGGCAGTGGGGGGGTCCAGCTATTCAGCCCCAGCTTGTCCAGCTTGAACATCTGAGGCTGTCCTGGTTTTCCACCTGCTGCAAGATCCTGATGGGGAGAATCAGGGGCTGCAGTTCACGGACTGCTTCTCCCACCATAAAAAAAAACAATTGCTAGAAGCGGGAGTGACTGGGTTCTGTTATTCCAGAGTCATGGTTTTGTAGCTCCTGGCTTATCCTTCCTCCCTCCCAGTGCCCAAGGAATATCCTGTAACTCCCAGGAAAACCTCGGCAGTTGTTGTACCTGATCTCTGCCTTCCCATGCTCCACAAATCCTTTTCTGCACACTGAGGTTATAAAGGATTAGTGAGGGCTTTTTCCCCCTCAGTGCTCTGTTTTGACTCCATTCCATTTGCATTAATGGCAGCGACACATGTGCATGAAGCAGAGAATAAACTCTTAAGCCGGAGATGTGGATATTAACAGCAAACTCAGAAATGCAATTTCGAAGTCTGGCCCATAAAAAGTACAAAAGAGCAGAAGCTGTTCTGAACTCCAAATGAGCTGTGTAAAATATTGTATTATAGAGTGAAATGCTTGAGTTTCTCTGCTCCCAGTAAAACATGTGTGAGTTTGGACAGAAATATGAGTGAATTCCTTATTTTAACTCAGTTTTGTGGTGTACAAAAAGACTAAGTTAACAGCTGATGTGGTTTTTGACCTTAAGATATGCTTGCATTCTTTTCTAACTCCTCTTATGTCATTGAATGAAAAACTGTGAAGGTCAAGATGTTTCTTCTAACCTTCCTGTGTTCTGCCATTGCAGGCTAACCTTATTTTTTTTTTTTTAATTTCCTTTCTCAGGGAGAAACGCCGACAGTGTCAGAGACAGTGTAGGCAAGGATGGGAGGAGGAGGGGAATATGTTACACCAGAAGCAAGGAGCTTAAAATAACTCCCTGGCAAACAACCAGAGAGGGATGAATAAATATTCATTTTATGCATGAGTAGACAGTTTAAAAAATATCAAATTCTGACAGGTGCCCATAGGGCTGGGTATTACCACTCTGTTGTCAGGCTGGGTGAACCCCAGTGGTTTTCTGAACCAGTGCAGCTGTGCTTTGGGTTCCTTCTGTTGGCTGGTGCTAAATGAGAACCTCTTGGCCTCCAAGACCTGAAATCTTAGAAACTTGCTTGTGCAGTTTGACCTTTAAATTAAAAACAGGATTGAGTTTGTAAGGCTGGAGAAGCAGCTCCTTCTAAGGCAGTGTTCAGAGCTCTGTAAAACATGGTGTGTGTTTCCATGTATTATATAAATATTAATTTTCCATCTTGTTCCCTCAATTTTTCCTGTACTTGAGGCTAAATGTTCAATTCTTCCAACACACAGAAAGATGAGAGGCTCTCTGAGTACCGGGGGATTAAATGACAAATAGAGTAAACAGGCACAGCCTGTACAATATGAGTTTATTTGTATTTAATGCAGCGATATCAGCTGGCTGATGCAGCAGCAGGCTGAGAGAGGAGACTCATTCCAAGGCATTGCAATAAAAGCTGTGGATGTGGGAGCACCGGGAGAGGCTCCTGTGCTGATATCCCAGCTGGAGCAGGAGTGGGACTCAGGTGGGTGTGGAAGCAGCATCCCAAACAAGCTGGGGAGGGGATGCAGCTGATCCTTGTGTGCCAGGACGCTCCTCTCAGGGGATGAGAAAGTCCTTGGTGCGCAGGGCCTGTTCCCAGCAGACACGCTGAATGGCTTTTATTTAAGCTGTGATCAGCTGTGCTTTGGGGACACTGGAGGTGAATGGATCGTGGTCCCACCGTGACACCCGTGGCTGCTTCCCAAACGTCTGCTTTGGCCTGTGAGTTCAGCTGTAAATCCATCTCTATATCTAAATACGCCTATTTAAATGGATTTTAACTGAAATTTATCTCTGAATGCTTGGTAGAGTTGGTGCCTGCCTGCTCCTGTGGGGGAGTGCAGCAATTCTGGGCACGTTGGTGCATCCCTGACAAGGGCAAGTTCCAATGGCTTTATTTGCCTGTTTAATTATGATGCACCTTTAACATTTTCCTGCTGCTGTGAGCTCCTCTCATGTGGGCTGTCACGGGAGGGCTCAAGGCAGTAAAAGCAGGAGAACTTTTGCTGGCTGGAATCTGTATCACTTTAGCAGGAAGAGAACACAAAGATAATGTCAGGAGGTTATTTTTTCCTTACGCTTGAATAGACTGATAGTCTTGATTTTGTCCAGCACAGTGATTCAAATTATTTCCTATAAAATAGCACATTTTTCATTCCCAGCCTATTCCTCTGTGTGAACATTGATGTGCTGCATTGCAGTTAAAATTGATTAAATACTGTAAATTCTGTCCCATTATCGAGTAACTTTTCAGAGACTTCAGATGTTGCTGCCTTTAAACCTGGAATTCTTGCTGTGTTTGTTCCAGCCCTTTAGGGCACAGCATTTGCCTTCTGCAGAAAGAAAGTGGCAGTGGGATGTGATGGCCCCCTCTTGCCACCCATGGCTGTCTCTGTTTCAATATCACTTGATCAGAACTGAAACTTCATTGTTTGGAATTTGTGTTGCACTTGCCTCATGTCCGTGGGATTTGGTTTAGGGTTTAGGGGTTTTTTTTAATCAGTGAATTCCAGTAGCTGTGAATTTTACCAGCTGTTCTCACTTCTGTTGAGTTTGAAGTGACTTTGGGGTAACTGGGATATCAATTCCTTGGAGTGGGGCTTTAACTTTTTCCCCAAGAGGAGGAATAAACCTCACATTAGGATGTTGAGGGTTTTTTTAACATGAACCAAGGGAAAGTTACAGCAGCTACTGTAACCTATTGACCTGTTTCTGCACTGTCCACATTCCCAGGAGCCCTCTTCAAACCTCCCTGATTTTTCCCCCTTTGCTGCTGCTTTGCTCCTATGGAAAAGCTGTCCCAGGAAGGTGCTGCAGACATTTTCCATCCCACCCATCCATATTCTGGGTTTAGTGGTTGTCATTTTGCAGCATAAGTGGCCCCTCTGTCTCCGAGCTCTGCCTTGTTCCTGCAGTGTTTAAGGTCATGCAAAGTCTTTATTTTTCTCTCCGTAATTTTAAATTCATGTTGGTTATGCCTCAACCCTTAAAAAAGGGACCTGGTTAAGTGACACCTGCTGTTGAAAGCACAAAATATAATCTAAAAAAGAGAGGCAGAATTTAAAGGAATAATCCCAGAGCAGCACTGGAGGGTTGTCCATATTTTCTGGGCTTTTTGTAATTTTCCTGGGTAGCATGTGAGATTTGTGTTCAGCTGGTGTCAAAACCAAGATAAAGACTTAGCTCTGAAACTGTCAAAGAAGTTTCCTTATTCTTAAATTTTGTTTTAGCATTTGCTGAACACAATTTTTATATGTAGTCCAGTCATGAATAAATATTCTTTATCAGGTCTAATACGTTTTTTAAAAAATTTCACGGAGGAAAAGTCAATTTAGAGTATGAACTTGTACTCCAGAATCTCTAAATCAGGGATTTGTAGGCACAAAAAGCTCAGAGAGTGCCACGGAGTTATGCAGGCTCTGATTTATTCATGAGAACATGTTATGTATTCTCATGTTTAAGAAATAAAACTTATCTCTAAGTTAGGAAAAACCTTTCTTGACTTCTGAGTCGCAACCAGCAGCAAAGGCTTGATTTTCACAATTGACAAGGAAAGCCATAATCTTTGGCCGTGAAATTGCAAAGGAAAATATTCCGCTCTAATTGGACTATTTCCACTGACACCAATTATTTCTAGGACACAATTAAGGCTCTTTTGCTGGGTTTAAGTAAAATTATGACCCAGAGCACTGTGTGAAAGGCACGATTATAAATGAGAGAGCTGTGCATCCACCACGTCTGCCCCTCCCTAGACCCTGGCAGCCCCAGGGCTTGAGCTGCACTTTGCTGGATCTCCTCAAGCCCTGGGTGGGAAATCCAGAAGCAGAAGCTGATGATGGGGCTGGAATCCAGCAGCTGCCTCAGGGTCCTTGCAGCCTGCAAGAGCTCTTCTCCACATGGCACTTGGAACAGGAGGTTTAATCAAGGATTTTATACTCTCAGGCAACTTCCCTGTTCGTTCCAGTTGCCGGCATCCAAGGTTGCTGTGTCATGCTGATCCACATCACCTTGTGCAGGTGTGAGGGGCTCAGTTTGAGTTTCAGCACTGGCAGGTGCATCCCCCCCAAGCTTGTTACACCTAAGGCTGGTAAAGTCTGGTTTCCCTCCCAGCTCTGTTCAGGTGAGGGCCTGAGGTCATCACAAAAATCAGGTCAGCCCCAGAGCACCCTGGGGGAGATGAAATCGCTGTGGATCCTGTCAGCACCCCTGTTTTTCTGGCAGTTAATTGAAGCAAAAAGGTTTTTTTGAGGTTGTGATTGTTCTGAGGTGGCAAAATGAGCAGCAGATGCCTCCTGTGCTGTTGAGCTTTCCCTAAAGCCTCCCTTCCCTGAGCTGCTCAGGGGCACCTTTGGCTTCTGATTTTCTGGATGTGAACTTGTCAAACCCAACTGATCCCTGCTCTGTGAGAGGGACAGGACCCAGGGAATGGCTGGAGCTGTGCCAGGGCAGGTTTAGGTTGGATTTTAGGGTAAGGTTCTTCCCCCCAAGGGTGCTGGGCACTGCCCAGGCTCCCCAGGGAATGGACACGGGGCAGAGGCTGCCTGAGCTCCAGGAAAACCCTCCCAGGGATGCCCAGGGTGGGGTTTGGGGGGTCTGTGCGGGGCCAGGGGCTGGGCTGGATGGTCCCTGTGGGTCCCTTCCAGCTGGGGATGTTGCACGGGCCTGTGATTCCACAGCTGCTGTGATCTGTGAGCAGGGGAGGGTCGGTGACACCCCGAGGATGCTGATGCTGAGGGTCAGAGTGAGCAGCCGTGGCCCCTTTGGGGACATGTCCCATCACAGGTTTGTGGCCAAACATTTGAGCAAGACTTGAATCACGGAGCTGTGAATGAGCAGCACGGTGAGAGCTCTCAGTTTCTTACTGGGGAAAGAAAAAACCCAGTCAGCTGCTAAGGACAAAACCAGTGTATGGCAGAGGGAGAGATGTAAATGAAATCAAATCCCAGTAATAAAATCAAACACCAGCTCTTAGGGCTGGCTGAATGAAGCAAGTTCAGAGTTTCTTTTTCTCTTGTAAGCGCTTACTGCTCATAACAAATAAAACTTGTAAACATAACACAAGTGTTAAGCTTCATTAAATTTGCAGCAGACAATTAATTTTTTTTTTTCAAGCAATTCAGAGGTTCTTCTGTAGTACTGATTTAGTTTAATTGAACATATTACCACAAGCAGACAATAAGAAATATATTGAAGATATCCATCTGGCTCCCACTGCAAACCTCATGTGTCGTTTGCTGGGGCTGTCACAGACCTTACTAATTGCCTCATTTTGGCTCTTTCACAATCAGTGTGATTTAGCCATTAACATGATAAAAGTCATCTTGGTGAAGAGCTTGATATTAAAAAGCATAGATCTCCTGCCTTGCTCTCGTGCCAGTTTTGGACTAATCTCCAGGATTATTGGAGTGATATTTTTCAAAGCAGAAATACGAACAGATCGACTCCCAGGGAGCAGCTTCTCCAGGTACCTGTGTGCTTGTGATGGAGGGGGTGCAGCTGGTGTGAAATGTTGCCTCTGGATTTGGGAAATGCTACAGATTCTTCCCCTACCACCACCTTCTCCTTTCTCCTCACTGTCTCTCCAAGCCCCAGCCAACCTTCAGGCACATCACGGGTCTTAAAACTGATAATTGCTCAGGTAAATAATGAAATCAACACTAGAACAAGTGCTGATGCTTATAGATACACCTGATTCAGCACATAAAGTGGACAAAAAATTATATTTTTAGAAAAGTTCAACCATTATGTCTAAATAACCTGTAGAGGGGAAAAAACAGTATTTTTTTTCTGTATTTTTACCTTAAACCCACAATATATTGCAGGGTCAGCATTATTACAACCTCTCCCACCACAGGAAAAAAAAAAAAAGTTTAGAATAATGCCTTTAAGAGCTCAGCACTTTTGTTTTAGGATTTTTTCTGACCTTTCCCAAAAAAAGCAGGAGGTTCAGGAGTTCTCCATCGTCAATAAAAGACTGGGTTGTTTAGCTCATCACTGAAGATCAGATCCATACATCAGCTGCAAGAGGAGATGACCTATAGGTTAAACACAGACTCTTAATGAGACGAAAGCAGGTTAATTAACAGTTTTCATCAACTCGCTTCAATTTATTTTAACGCGCTGCATTTCAGAAAGGTTAAAATATTTGTCAGCTTTTGAATACAAATGAAAGCCCAGCATGGTTAAAACAAAGCCATAGATCACATTTAAACCCAGGGAAATGCAGTGTGTGTGAGCGTGTTTATGTGTCTGATTGGACATAAATCATAATTAACAAATTATTTTGCAGTGAGGGCCTGGCACAGGGTGCCCGGAGAAGCTGTGGCTGCTCCATCCCTGTGGAAGCGTCCCAGGCCAGGTTGGATGGGGCTTGGAGCAAACTGGGATATGGTGGAAGGTGATCCCTATCACCTATTCCCTACTGAGAATTCGTGCAGCTGTTCCACCCCTGAGCTCAGAGGTCAGGGGCCGTATCTCGGTTCCCTGCAGCTTTGTGTGCCCCTGCAGTGGCATCAGCAGGAGTTTCAGGCAGTGGAAGTTGAGCTTTTAGTCCTGGGGAACTCCCCCGGCTGGCAGAAAATGGAACATGACACTTTTGAAGCTGTGCTTGGCCTTACACGGGATGCAGTCCCACGTCTCCTCCTGGCTGGAGGAGATCCTGGGCTCTGAGCCTGCCTTAGTGCACTAGTGCATGAATTTGGTTCTGATCCCAGAGGAGGGTAAAGAGAGCTTGTCCCTCTTTCAAAGCATGCAGTGGGATGAACTTCCAGGCAGGAGTTCCATGGGAATTCCACAAATCCTGGGTGAGTTAGGGTGATACTCAAAGGGAGGGCAGTAAAACAGAAAACCGAGGTGATTGTAGCACGTGGTGCTGCAGTGGCAGTGGGGGAAGGTGTCCCTGGAGCCACTTGTCCCCAGTTCTCCAGGACTTCAGGGTGACTGGGATGGGGGAGATGATGATCTAAACACGAGCTGCACTGGGGGGTGACAGATCTGTTTCAGGTGAGGATGAAGGAAGCAGTGTGGAGAATAAAGAAAGTGAACTTTATATCCTTGAAATCAGTGACTCAGAGCAGACTGGCCTGAGGATGCTGTTTTTAACATCAAAGAGACAGTGGAAGTGTTTAGAGCACATTTTCTGTGGTAGGAGGAGGAAGTGTGAGAGTGTTGCAGACAAGAATCTGGGACAGTGTTTGGGGAAATCCCAGTCCTTTCGTGCATTTTCTCAGGAGCACTTTTGGAAGCAGCTTAGCAGAGCCAAACAGCCGAGGATTTGAGCTGATGGGAGTTTTTCTCCCTGAGCCTGGATTGCCAACAGGTTACCCAGAGCTCCTTATCAGATAATAAAAGCCAGGTGGCACCCAGATAAATCAGGGGGTATAGATGAGGGATTATGATAGATCAGGGGGTGTCTACAGCCCTCTGAGCAAGAGGGAGGAGGTGCTTCAATATCAGGGACTCCTGCGACCTGATTTTCCCTTTTTTCTAGTGCAAGATTATGAGCAATCCCATCAGAGATCGCATGGAGACAGGAGTCTCTTGTCTTTATCCCAAAATACAAATGTTCCTGACTCAGAAGCAGGTGGACTCTGAAATACATGGAATTTTGGCACTGGACTGACTTGCCATGGCTTGGGTTGGTTCTCTGTCTCTGTCAGTCACACACACACTTGGAATATGAATTTTGCTTTCATTTGAAGTTTTTAAGTGGGCCATGAAGAACCAATCCCATTTGTAGAGTTTAGCACTATGTTTTCTTCCAGGTTTGTTGTGAATATATGTGAATATAGAGTTTATTTAGGAAATCAGCAGTATTTCAGCAGTGAAACTTTCAGTTGTCATCCTGGGGGCACAGTAAAAAAGTCTCTGTAAAAAATCCATTAGTCCTGGGAGCTAAACTGAGCAGTTGACAATGAAATCATTCAGGAGAGAGCCACGAGTGGAAGTGTCTGGGAGAAAACTCCAGGCCGTGACTGACCCCAGCACTGAAACCAGGCTGAAAGGAGAGGTGGAGCTGCTGTTCCTCCACTTCCCTGTGTGTGTGGCTTTGCAAGCTGGATCCTGATCCTGGCCTTGGAATTGTTTACATGACAGAAACTCGTGGCTAATTTGAGGCAAAATGTCATGGAACGGCAGAAATGTCAGGGACACCTTTTAATGACGCTCCGTGGGGAAGATTTATTGAGGAGAGAAGGCGCTGAGGATTTTGAGCAGGTTCTAATGAGGAGTGGTCTTGGGGGTTGTTATTTTCATTTCACCTGTGATCCTGCCTCCACGCTGCCCCTGACATCAGCACCGGGGCTCAAGCACGAGGCAGCAAAGCAGGAGCACAGCCCTCGGAGGGGGAGGTTTGTCTTCTCTGTGTGCCACTAATTAGGATGAGTCACTTCCTTAGGAGGGAGCACAGGGCATGGTGAGCCAATCTCATCTTCACCGGGAAACAAATGAGACCTTTTCGGCCCAGGGAATTTTGTTTCAGTGTTTGTTTGGTTGGCTCTGGTCTCCCTGTCACGGGGTTTGTTCAGTAATAGGTGTTTGGGCGTCAGGCTGCTGTGGAGGTCTCGATGGGGATGCAAGAAAAAGTTCATCTTAAATAAAAATATCTGCTGTGCACAGTGGTACAGGGAGACAAAACAGTTTCTAATGAAGGCCTGATCCATTTTATAGGCAGGGCAAATAAGGCAGCAGAGACTTTTAATGACTTGCTCAAGGTCAGACAGAAAGTGAGGAGGAGAACTCATTTTATTCCCAATTACTCCTAGTCTGTACCCACACTGGAGCAACCTTCCTCTTCATTTAGCACTCTTCCTCCTGTTTTGCTTATCTAATTCTCTTTTTGATGGAGTTGTTGAGCTTAATTGTTCCCATTTGGCTGTGACTCAAAGTCTCAATGTTCAGACTGGTGTTTGAGGGGATAGGTCCCTGCTGTGCTCTCCATGGGCAGCTGGGACACATTCCCTGTGGGAATAGAGCTAAAATCACCCCCTGCTTTTGCTTTCCGTGTCTCTCTGGTGCCTGGCTCAATTCTTTGGATATTTGGAACATCCTGAGGTTTGCAGCTGTTGTGCTTTCTTTGACTTAAACTTGCAGGTACTTTTTGATAACGTGTATTTGCCACAAGTTAAAAGAGAATAGTAAAAAAAAAAGTAAAAAAATAGTAAAAACTTGTCCTGTTTTTAGAGGTATCCCTAGGTGCTCCCCTCGAGTTCCCTTTCCACAATGGCACATGGGAAGATGAATGTCTTAGGCTTGATAAATGTCCTGCACACCAAGCCTGGCTTATCCCAAGGCAGGGATGACACAAGCAAGCCTTGATCTGCATGACATTAAGGATGGTTAAGCTGTGGATCATTCACTGGGAAGCTGGAAAGTCCAGCCGGGGATTTTCTGGCTGTTCCCTAAGTTTGACAGCTCAAGAGGCATCTGCTCCTAATGACTTTTAATTTGGGATTTATTCTGGCACGGCAGCTAATTCCAAACATCTTGGTGCTGATGAGGAGGGTGGGTAACAGACATAGAATTCATGTGGGAAAGGCCTGAAATACACACTTGTGCCTTGAAAATGCAAAGACTGTGGCTGTCACTCCATGATTTTGCAGTTGGAGTGCCTGGATGTTGTATTTTTGCTGCTCTGCTGCTTCCTGAAATTTTTGATTTATGATCATCACTATTAAAAACGTGCAAGAACACCATGAGCAAACTCCAGAGGGTGAACTGTTCCAAGGGGCAAAATGTTGTTGGGCACATGTGTCCATGGAATTACATCTGCACAGTTCCCCTGGTTTGCGGTACAAGGAGAGCAGTGATTGATCCCTGAGTGACTTGCAATTTATCACAGATTAGATATGATTTCTGCTGTATCTGATTAACCTTCTCTGCGAGATGGCCATCATTTCTGCAATGACAGTAGATTATTCCATACTTGAAAAGACGGATATCAGCTCGTTGCAATCAATAGCCCACAAAAGGTGACACCTTGAATTCCCCGGGTTATCCACAAAGATTGTCACCAACGCCTGGATCGTTTGTCAAATACAGAGATCTCACTTGAGGCAGCTCTGGAGTGAAGTGGGTTTTATTTCAGTCTGCAGTGCAGAGCTGGAGAAGGATGTTTGAGGTTCCTGGTGTAATCAGGCGCTGTTGCATCCTGCTGCAAAGAGCAAGAACAAATTTCCCTGAGTGACAGATTTGATTGTCATCTCCAGAGCCCATTACATGTGATTTGCTTTGTGACAATTGTATGGAGAGAGCTTGATTTGATCAGATTGCATTGCACTGGGTGAAATGGAGGTTAAAGTGGAGTATTGGGTCCTCTCGTCATTCCCTGCACTCTCGCTGGAGTGGATGTATTTTCAGATATTTTGTCTTTGAATTTGCTCTAATGGCACACCTCTCCCCAGTATCCTCCCTTGCAGATCCATCCTTAATGTGTTTTCAGACTGAAATTAACCTTCATTTATTATTCAGCCGCCCAAAGAATGCAGATTGGGCTGTGCAGATGCAATCCCCTGACCGACTGCCCGCTCCCTTCTGGGCACTGGGGGACATCCATTCCTGGCAGGAAGACTCTGCCACCAACTTTGGAGAGTTTTCCATCTGTGGGAAGCTCCTTAGTGAAGCTGAGGAGGAAACTGCTGCTCTTGGAAGGGGCAGATCACAGGGAGCAACAGCCAAAGTCTCCTCTTAAAACAACCTTGCCCATCCCCACAGGAAATTCCTGACAAAGGGGCTCAGGCTCCCAGCTAAAAATAATCCCATGTCCCCACACTGCTGTGGGGAGATTTAAGCCAAACAAGTGGCAAGATAAGGATCCTCCTTCAGCAAAGCAATTTTAGCATGTCCTGAACGCCCAGCTCAGCCCTGTGTGTGGCTGAATTGAGTCTGGGCTCTCCCAGGAAAGGTCAGATGTTCCATCCCTCCCTTCCCTAATCCCTGCTGAATACAAGGCCGTGTCTACTGCAGAGATCAGTGCTGCCTGATGACATGGGAAGCTCTAATCACTAATCACGAGTATTTCTAAAATCAGAGCTAAGTGACTTTAGTCCCAGGCCTAAAGTCTCTTTTCAAAACTGATAGAGTCTCCTTTTAATAGGATTATATTTTATTAGGCTGAACTGCCATAGTACCCACCAGAGGGTGGAAATGCTGCAGGATCTTCTGTTAAGAATGTGTGTAATAGCTGATTGTAGGGAAAAAAGAGATATTGGCATAAAAGCCAACTGCCCGTTCCTGGAAGCATCTGTGTGACTCATCACAGCTCACAGGTGGGATATTTTAAAGGCCAAATGCTGTAAATACTTAACCTTTTCCCCATTTCTTTTTCATCTCAATTTTGGCCATGCCCCATGAAGTACTCAATCTATTCAGCTGTAATTTGCTCTGCTAATTCCTCTATGTGTTCAGTTATTCACTGAGTTTTAATCTCTTTAGTTCAGAGTTGTATTTTCCTCTCTCCTGCACATCTCAGTGTCTGATGACAGAGCATTCAGAGCTCCCAGAAATTTCACCAGTCAGGTCTCAGAGCCTTTTGACTTTATGGTCCTGGATAAATATTTCACAAACAGAAGGAAAAAAAAAATAGAGCACATTTGAGTATTTTCATGTATTGGTCTTTGATTCTTTGGTTGCTCATAGAAACCAGATCCTCCAGGATTGATTTTTATTATCTCCAGACGTGATTTGCCTTGGAATCAATAATGTAAAATGTCATTGCAAATAGAGGACATTGATCTGAGATGCATTTATTAACTCCCAGTAATAAAAGCCAAAATGGAATTGGCAAACATGCTGGTATTCAAATAAAAAGAAAAAGAAAAAAAGAGGAAAAATTAGTCCCAAATGCCCAAGTTAGAGTTCTTCTACAAGAAAAACATATCTTAAAATCTTGTGCAGGAAATGGTTTATGCAGATAAGGAAAAACATATCTGGGTCTTTAACACTGTGACACTAATCTGAGAGAATTAGGTAATTAGCTGGTGAATCAAACTGGAAATCGCTGCTTATCTGCCCAGGTCCTCATAAGGAATGTCAGCAGTCAGGGGTGTTTCCAGCAGACCTTCCCTACTCAGGCAAAAGAGGGAATGGGAGAGGGACATATGCTGCAGACATCAAAGCAGACTGAGGTTTGGAGTTAATCTTGGACTCTTTTACAACCTTAATTATTCCGTGAGTCTGTAGGACCTTGTACAACATTCGCTTCCCAGCAGCATGGAAGTGCAAACTTGAATGAAGGCAAGGCTGGAAGAAGAAAGGAAGGGATAAGTCTTTGGAAAATTTCCTCTAGAAGTAGGACAGTCTGAAAGAACTGCTAATTTGGGGGCTGTGGAGGGGAGTTTTGATTTCTTCAGGGTTTTTATGCTGGATAAATACGTCAAAAGCCAAGTACTCCCTTCTGTTCCTTCTCCTTCGTCCCCCTCCTGCGTGTTGGGATAGATGTCTAAATAAGCATTCAGGTATTAGCTGCAGCCAGCCTCGGAAATGCTGACATTATCCCTTCCCTTTTTAATCTGCCTCTGAATGCTCAATTGCACCGATTCGAGGCCAGCAAGGGGAGCTGCATCTCCTGAGCGTGTTCCAGTCCAGTCCTTTACCGGAGTCAGGCGCTCACCCCGTGCTCCTGCAGCAGCCAGCGCTGGCACAGCCGGCCCCTTTGTCTGCTGAGGACTTGGACGTCCTTGCCTGCAAGGCGCCGCTGAATCCATGCCCTGGAGGGGCTCACAGAGCCCCCGGGGCTGAGCCGAACTGCGAATGGGGTGCTGAGTCCACCTAGCCAGGAAAACCCCTCTGGCCAGTGGGAATTCTGCCGGCGGGCACAGAATCTGTGACACCGCGCCCGGCTCTCCCCGCGCCTCCCGCGCTATTCCAGAGCTGCTCTGCGATGACCTATTTTTTTAAGGGGGGAAAAAAAA
>WAAG01043220.1:1931-72556 GCA_013390105.1 Tichodroma muraria | reverse complement strand
AAAAAAAAAAAAAAAGCATTATCTGCGAGTGTCAGCCCCTGCTGAGGTTTGTGTCACTTGTGCGGTGCCACTGCAGCCCGTGTCGCGCCGTGCCACATCCTGCAGATCGATGTGACGGGCGCGGCCCGCGTGTGCGACGAGCGGAGCTGCTCTCCCTGGGCAGATCCTCCCTCCCGGTGCGCACCGCATCCGTGCCAGGGCTGCTGGGCTGGTTCCCTCGCAGGTTGGCTCATGGTGAGCCCAGGCCTACCCTCGGTCCTGCAGCCTGGGGGGGGTGCAATCGGAAACGCATCCCAAAAAGCATCCCAGCATCCCAAAAGGGTGGGAGATGCGCTCAGCGCTGGTGATGGGCAACTGATAAAGGAGAGAAGGGAAGCGGTTACAGCCTTCCCACAGATGGGAGGCGCTGCTCAGCTCCCTTTCTTCAAGGGAAGAAAGAAAACTTTGTTAAAATCGCTCGCGGGAGAAACCAAATCCGTTTAATCAGCCAGGAGGACCCCAAGCTCCCGCAGCGGCAAAGCCGAGGGAGGTGGCGCAGGGAAGCCGCGATTCCGGGCAGGGCTGCAGGAGGTGGCGAGCCGGGTGACCTGAGCGCAGCCCAGCGCGGAGGCTGGTGAGGGCTGGGCATCCAGAGCCGCGCCCTGCAGGCTTTGCTCCCGCCGGGGACCGTCCCCGGGAGCTCTGGGGCTGCTCGGAGCCTCTGGAAAAACCATGGAAAACTGGGAAGTGCCGCCTCTGTCACACAAAGAGCGTCCTCCTGAGAGTGCTGGTGTGGAAGGAAGGCAGGGAAGGAGCTCTGCTGTTCCTGAGCCTTCAGTGACACCTACAGACATCCCTGCCGGTGTGCGCGGCCAGCTGCGCTCCTCCAGCCCCGGCGCAGCTGCCCGGAGGGATTTAGCAGATGTGTGCATGTGGCACCTGGGGACAGAGGGCAGACGAGAGGAATGGACTCGGTGGCCTTAAAAGATCTTTTCCAAGCTAAATAATTCCAGGATTCCATGAAACCTGCAGGCGTTCTTGGAAGCACCAGGCACTCACAGGTCCCACAGCACCTGCAGGAGCTGTGCTGAGCTGCTCTGGCCTTCAGCAAACACCCATTTCTCGATATCATTTATATAAATCCCAGAATTCTATTACATTTAATATTCTCTGCGTTTATAAAAACTTATAATATTCTAACTATGTAAAAACTGTAATATTCCAACTATATTCTAGACTATTCCATAAAGAATATTTAATACGTATTATATATCTAATATATTCTACAATATAATTGTATAGAAATCTAGAATACAAATTACATACCAGAATTCTATATTCTAGAATCTTTTCTATATTCTAAAATGCTGTGCAACTATATATTCTATTCTGGATATTTATAGTGTTTATATTCTGCATTCTTTTCATGTTTATAAACACCTGAGAAATATTTAATGTATTCATTAATTGATAATTAAGTGTCATAACAGTTCTAAGAGTTCCTCCTTTTGGTCAGAAGTGAACGCAAAATACAGACAAATTAAATTTGTCCAAGATAATACAGCCAAGTCCCTGAGGACTTGATCTGAAATCTCTATACAGCAACAAAATCTTTCTCACCACCTCCTGTAGACTTTTGATAAGGTTGAAAAATCCAGGAACAGCTTTGCGTCCCCTGGATTTCCGTGAGTAGTTCTGCCCAGTCCATACCTGTGTTGCTGTATCTTTATTATTTTAGCAGAGAATTAAGCAGTTGGGCAATAAGCTCAGGAAGAAGTAGTTGGATTTTGGTGTCATGTACCAGAGATTGAATAATGCTGGTGTTATTTTAGCATGACAGCTGTGCAGAGTAGATTTTTGGAATAAGCAAAAATATCTATCTCTGTATGATTTTCAGACTTTTGGTCTCATTGTTAAGCAATATTTTTTTCTCCTTTTCATTTCCTCTGAGGCCCTGTAGAAAAAACTGCTGCATTTTTGTCAACAGAAATGGAAGAGAAATGTTAACTTTAGAGGCAGAGGGAATTCACAGGCACAGACGAGGAGCTGGAGTCTGCATAATGTGTCGTGGCTCATCTTTCTGTGCCACCACTCTGCTGGCACTGAAGTGAAAAATAGACAATTAATCCAGTGGTGAAGGAGCTGTGGGGCTCCAGCTGTGAGAAAGGGATTAGTCCTGAAGGAGGGTGGAGCTCTGCCTGGAACCTGCCACGTCACACATCCAGGTTTGGGGCTTCCCTTTGGAAATGTCCTGGTTAGGACCCTCCCTTCTGCTTCAGCTCCCTGAGATGCCCATCTGACATCCCATCAAGGGTTTGGCTCCTGCTGTGGAACGTTCTGTTGGCATCACTTATATTTATTCTTTGTGAGGACTCTCCTTGCCCAAGGAAAGGATTTGAGATGTGAAACCATCCATCAGAGAGTCTGGCCAGCTCTCAATAAACACCAATAAACAAATAATAATAATCTCAGCCTGATCTTTGCCTTTCTAGGTATGGCCACATTAAAAACTCCTGGTTTTAATACACCCTTTTTATTCCAGTTTTGGAGATTTTACATTTAATTTAGGAACAACAGAATAGTTTTTTGATAACCACGGTGAACAACGTATGAGTGTGAAACTACTCTTTGAAGTGAGAAGATTCAAATAAGAGAATCTCTGATAAAAAGTTTTAATCAAGCCTTTCAGATCTGCTTCACTCTTTCTTTTTCCCAGCCTTTTCTTTCTTCCTTCTTCATCAGGATGGTGGCTGGAAGAGGATTCTGGAGGGTTTATTAAGTGTTTTAATCCAACTAGAGAAAGGATAAACCCAAAAATGGAATAATTCGCTTGTTGATTTAAGGACCTTCCTAAGTGATCACTGCTTAGGATCTCTCTCAGCCCTACAACGTCTCTGTTCCTCAGGAGAACAAAAATAATCCTTTTTTTCCCCCCTTTCTTTGCTGTTTGCAGATCCAACCCGGGTCATGGTGTCCCCTTTCAGCATGGATGTCACAGTTGGAGAAAGCATTGTCCTGCCTTGTCAGGTGTCCCACGACCACTCCCTGGACATCGTGTTCACCTGGTCATTCAATGGGCACCTGATCGACTTTGAGAAAGATGGGGATCACTTTGAAAGGGTTGGAGGGGTAAGTATTAAATCTGACAAAGTGGCTAGTGTGGGAAAGGTCACCAACAGAAGGAACTGGATGAAGGCAGCAAGAAAAAGGAGGAAAGAAGTGGAAATTTTTCAGCAGAGGTAGGAAACTGGGAAGGGTTTTGCATGCTGCTCTGAGGGAGGTTTTTGAGAGCAACAGGTCTCAGGCGCAGCGACAGTTCTTGTTTACATTTGACTGGAGTGAAAGTTAATGCTGAAAGGAAAAGGAGATACAATTTCCAAGCCTTGCTCTTATCCCTTAAAAAAAAAAAAAATCACTAAAAGAATGAACTCACAGATTGATGTCCAGGGCTCAGAGCAGCAGCCCTGTGACAGCAGCCCCTTTTCAGGGTGACTGCTCCTGTTTTGGCCCACGCAGCTAAAACTACAAACTTTATTAACATTCCTCAGTCCAGAGGCCACAACCACGAGGTTACCCTGAGATTTCCAATGTATCGAATGCTTTGTGTCTGGAGAGAAATTGAGAGAGTATCCAATTCTCTCAGCATCCAATACTGAGATGGATAAAAAAAACCCCAAAAACTAATTAGTTTTATTCAACAGTTAATCAGACATGCTCTTGGCGTTTGGAAAACAAATTACTGCTGGTGTGTGATGCAAGATTTCCTCAGAGAGTGCTGTTCTCGTGATCTTTAGCACAGAAATGCTGGGCAATCAAAATGCTGGCTGGGACACAAGGCCATGAAACTACTGCTGCTATCTCCAAATTTGGGCTGGGCTTCCCTTGCAGGAGAGATGGAGACACAACCTGGGCCTCTGGATGCCAGAGAGGGTAAAAATTGGATATCCAGGGAGAAAAAGGAGGAATCAGAGTGAACCTGTCCTACACTGTCTCGTTGTTTTATGTGGAAAGTGCTTAACAGCCCCCAGCCCTGCTCCTTGGAGGAGCCAGAGTTTCAGGGATGCTCCCTCTCTTACCTTCCAGGCAGACTCCCACCATTTTAACAGGCCATGGCTTGCATTGCTGATGTTTTCATCAGCCAGCATAAAGTAAATCCATTAGTCACAGTGTCCTTCATGTGATAATGATGTTTAGGGCTCATTAAAAAGTAATTGTAACCACTTTTCCCTACTTTATCAGCAGGATTCAGCTGGTGATTTGATGATCAGGAGCATCCAGCTGAAGCATGCAGGGAAATATGTCTGCATGGTGCAAACAAGTGTGGACAAGCTCTCAGCTGCTGCAGACCTGATTGTAAGAGGTATTTGAATTTTGCTGCTGTTGTTGATGTTGTTGTAAAATTTCTTTATTTTTTTTTTCCCTCTGCAATCCCTGGGCTCAGAGACAGCCCAGCATCTTGTAATTAATCTGAGAACAAAAGCCCTGAGTACACGCTGGGGTTCACAGCATCAGCCAGAGCACGTGAAGTGGTTCAGATCCCAGAACAGACCCAGCCCACACAGCCCTGGTACCTGTCCATGTCCTGAATGCCAGCCCTGCACCCACTGGGCTCATTTGTGCCATGAACTGTGCAGCAGGAGCAGCATCCAGTTATTGGCAGCATTTCTGCCAAACAACGTTATTCTTTTATAGAATAAACATGATTTAGTGACCTCACTGATAAATCGAGATCTCTCCATTACCATGCACAGGTGATGTGTAAGTTTGACTTTAACAGAGCTGTAATTAATTACCTTGAGTCTGTGTCCTTATGAGAAATATGATTTCTCATCCTTATGAGAAATATGATTTATGAAATATGAAGTTTGCCTTCCCCAAAGTTAACAAGTCTGCTTGTTAACTTTGGGGAAGGCAAACTTGGGTGCTGCTCTGTCCCTGCTACCCATGGTTCCCATAAACAGGAGGAATATTAAATTCTCGCAGGGAAATGACCCTTAGTGATGATAAAAGTACTGATCTTGCCTCTCCCTAAAAACATCAGGGGTGTGAAAATGCTGGCCCAGGGTGCCCAGAGCAGCTGGGGCTGCCCTTGGATCCCTGGCAGTGCCCAAGGCCAGGCTGGACACCGAGGCTTGGAGCAGCTGGGACAGTGGGAGACATCCCTGCCATGGCAGGGGGTGGGACAGGATGGGATTAAAGGTCCTTCCATCCCAAACCATGCTGTGACTCTCTGAGATGGGAGCAGACTGAACCTCGGGCAGCAGTGGCCGTGGGATGGAGCGGCCTGGAGCTCCCTGCAGAGGTTCTCTGGTTAAGAACACCCCAGCAGTGAGGCAGAACATCCTGGTCTCTCCCACCGTGGTGCTCCCAGTCCCAGCCAGGCAAGGAGAGCTGGAGCTGCCCCAGCTGCTCTGCAGGGACCCCGTCCCCTCTGTTCCCGGGAGGGGAAGACGAACCGAGCGCTTCTTCCTCGGGTCACTGGGGTTCTCCTGCAATCCCACAGGTCCCCCGGGTCCCCCCGAGGCTGTGACCATCGACGAGGTCACGGACACCACGGCCCAGCTGTCCTGGAGGCCGGGGGCAGACAACCACAGCCCCATCACCATGTACGTGGTGCAGGCGCGCACCCCCTTCTCGGTGGGCTGGCAGGCAGTGAGCACAGGTAAGGCCCTGCCCTGCCCCGCCCCGGGGAGCTCCAGGGACAGCCAACCCTCCCCTCAGCACCCACACAGAGCTGCTTGGACCAGCTCTGGCCCCTGATGTGAATGAGAAGCAATTTCCCTGGCTGCAGAGCACCGCTCTTGTTAACTAGTTTCAGGTTTGGCAACCCAAAGATTTAGGGTGCAGTCGGTGCCATTAGTCACCCATTTTTCTCATGAATGTTTAAGGGGAAACAGAATGAATTCCTATCTCTTGTTGCCGTGCTGGAGATATACAACAGTAATTGTGGTCTATAAAGACATCCCTCAGGGACAGACCGTGTCATCTGGCCTATCTTTAAGGAGAATTATTTTCCTGATAGAGGGAAAAATCCCATGATGTAATTGCTCATTCCGTCAGAGGTTAATTTTGTTCCAGTAACCATTAAACAGAGACAACAGTGTGTTTTAAAAAGAGAAAAATAAAGACCCTCCAAACCTGTTGTCTTGACACTTTGTTTCCAAATTGTGGCAATTTTGGAGAAACCCTTTAATGGCAGGAATTTCTGGGCTAAAACCTCAGGGGTTTAATGCACAGGGGTTTAATGCTGCCTCTTTCACTTCTTTGCAGTGGGCAAAGTGTCAGAGAGATGAGAGAAAGTTTATCAATCCTTCCTGGTATTTACGTTAAGCCTTCACCTTTGAGGAACTGAGGTTTCCCTGTGCCTTTTTCGCAGCAGTATTTTAATATCCCAGTGGGTTTCCTTGCTTCCCTAGTTCCAGAGGTCATCGATGGCAGGACGTTCACAGCCACGGTGGTGGGGCTGAACCCGTGGGTGGAGTACGAGTTCAGAGTGGTGGCTGCCAACCTGATCGGGATTGGGGAGCCCAGCAGGCCTTCGGAGAAGAGGAGAACCGAGGAAGCTCGTAAGTAGAGCTGGGCAGAGGAGCTGAGGGTGAAATCTTTGTGGAATAAATGCCAAGAGATCCCTCAGTTGTGAGGAAGCCCTGGCAGGTGGCTCCTCTGTTCTGTTGGAGCCCATAGAGGAACTGAATATGAAGCAGGGAAATAAATAAAAGGCCTTTTTTAATGGAGGACAAATGTTTAAACTAAACAATTAGAGACAGAATACACAAGTTAATTGACATACTTTTATTGTACTATTATTGACATACTTTTAATGTGCTGTTTGCCACGGCAAATCAGTCATTTTAACAGCTTCTGCCACCATCAGGGGAAGGCCAGCAGTGTCTTGCTGCTGCACAGCTCTGTTCCATCTCCATGTGGGTTTTGGGTTTCAAAGCTGTCACATCCGTCTTCTGCATTTATTTTTTTGCAGTCCCTGAGGTGACCCCAGCTAATGTCAGTGGAGGTGGAGGCAGCAAGTCCGAGCTGGTTATTACCTGGGAGGTGAGTCTCACTCCAGCCTTCTGTGGATTTCAAAGGGTTGGCAGTGAAAAAGCCCAGACTGTGTGGTAGAAACAGCCCGGCTGGCCAGATGGAGTTAAAGGATGGGCCCACCCCAGCCCCAGGGCAGTGGGGAGCAGGGACCATGGGGAGCATGATTTGCCACCAACTCAGCTCCCCCTGACATGGGGGACATGTGGATGGCCAGGAGCCACCCGAGGGATAAAACAGGCTCGGAACATCGGGACCTGGTGGAGAATTGCTGTGCTGCCTCCCAGCTTCCTCCCTCCTGCTGTCTGGGATATAAGGCAGCAAACAGTTCAGAGCCAGCACAAGGCTGCTGGCTTTCATCGCCGTTGATGGCAGCCAACGAGAGGAGATGCAGAGATGAGAAATGTTTAATATTCCTTAAGGCAGACAGGGTTAGAACTTTAGTCATTTGTCTGCTCATATTTTCGTGTTGTGATGCGATGCAGCTGGCATATTTCTCCTAATAATGAGCTCCACTAGACATGCTAACGCTTCCATTTAACACTATTTCTGACCAAGCTGGCAGAATGAATCGCCAGAGATATTTTTGAGGTTATTAAAAACCTATAAATGGGTTTTTGTCCTCACCACACAGCTCAATGTGCTAAATTTCCTCCTCTGTTGGACTAATTAGTTACGCTGTGTCTCCTAAAGATACTGCAATACGTTTCAAAAACACACATGGCCAGAACATCAGCCATTGGGTTCAAGATGTAATTTGCACAAAATATAATTTGTGTTTTGATAGAAGAGTGGTTTTACTCTTCTAATTGTCCAGAGGCCTTTTCTTTATGGGAACCTTACAACACAGAGTAGGGTGCAGTCACCAGTAGTAAGCTGTGCTGAAGCTCCATGGACATCTCAAGGAGGGTGGCCCATAATTGTGGATTATTTTAATACTGGAACCTTTGGGTTTAGAGCAGTTTTTTAGGGGGCTGCAAGCCTCAGAGTAGGAAGTGTCAGTGTACCCAGGCTGTGTTCTTTGAGGCTTCGTGTGTGACCCCAAAGGCGTGAGAGCAGCTGTACTTGTGTTGGGAAAGCGGGAACTGTGTCCTTGCTTCACAAACCTCAGGCTCTTCACAAAGCCTAAAATTCCATCAGCAATGGAGGCCTCATCTAGGCAGGGAGGGAAGGGAAAGTAGCCTTAGGAGAAGCACCTTCTGGAGGTGCTGCTTCCTGTTTTGTGGAGCAGAAAGGCTCTGGTGCAGGCAGGATGGGATGAATTCAGGTTGGATGTGACATAGGACCTCCTGCACCTCTGTCTCCAGTGCTGTGTTCACAAAACCACAGAATCACAGAATTAACGAGGTTGGAAAAGACCTCTGAGATCATCAAGTCCAAGCTATGAGCAAAGAGGACCAAGAGGAATCCCCGGGCTGCAGCTGGGTAGCAGTAAAGCAGACGGGATTCAGTTTCTGCATGCAGAAAAGCCAATCCTTTATTCACGTAACCCACTTTTGTAAGTTTTCATAGACCTCATGTTTAACTCCAACTGGCTAGTAGTTTTCTTGCTACTCAATTCATTGGTTAGTAAACGGCATTCTGCCCGTCTGTCAAATTTCCCTATTTGATTGTTTACATATCTTCTTCACTGATTCCCATGGGATAGATCTATTGTTTATGCAGGTGCAAACTTATTTTTTCTTACTGGAATAGGTTGCTGTGTTAACTGCCTTCATTCTTATGATTTCTTTTTTCCTTATGGGAACTCACAAGCTACTGCTAGCTTAGCTAGAGTAGCAGGGCCTGAACCATACTTTCTTTCACATCTCCACCTGTACCAGTGGGAGGTCAGTGCGTGCTGAAGCCGCTGTTTGTCCCTGCCCACAGACGGTGCCCGAGGAGCTGCAGAACGGGGGTGGCTTTGGCTACGTGGTGGCCTTCCGGCCCTTGGGCACGGTCAGCTGGATGCAGACGGTGGTGGCCTCGCCGGACGCCGCCCGCTACGTGTTCCGCAACGAGAGCCTGCCGCCCTTCTCGCCCTACGAGGTCAAAGTGGGCGTCTACAACAACAAGGGGGAGGGCTCCTTCAGCCCCGTCACCGTCGTCTACTCGGCGGAGGAAGGTAGAGGTGCCTTAAGGTTTAGCTTCTGTGTTTTTCGGGTTCTGTGCCGTCTCAGTGAGTGGTTCTGGGTTTCGTGTTAAGTGCTACTGAGCTCTCTTCACAGAGGAGGTGAAATAAAACAATTCCTTCTCTAGCTTGGGACCAAGGACATCTTTCAGGCCCAAGAGCATAAACAATGGTGAGGTGAGAACAATAAAACAAGGAGGATGGGGCTTCATAACTTGAAGCTATAACTGGACAACTAACTCCAATATGCTGATGGACCAGAACTTATAAAAGTGTGAGGCCTCGTGACCTCGTCATCCATTTTGTGACCATTTTGGAGGTCACCCCAGGTGTGGCCCAGCAGGGCTCTTATGCTGCCCAGGTGTGCCCATGGGGGCCTTTTAATAAATACCTGCTTTATCCTTTTGCTCTGATAAGTCTCTGTTCCAGGTCAGCCTCTAGAAGGCATCAGTAGAGATGAGCCCTCCCCAGCTCCTCTCCCTCCCCCCGTGCTGCAGGGTCTGAAAGGGTTTGGTCTCCACCTTGACACATCCTTTGATACCTCAGCCTTGTTCTGATTTTATAATAAACGGCGAACCATGATTAATTCTTTCCATAGTCATTAAAATAACATTAATCGTAATGAAATCTTTTGATATTAATGGAAAATAATATGTAATCTGTGAAGAATTCAGCAGAGATTTAGTATGAATTAATGTCCACTGATTAGAAAATGTTCCCACTTGTCCTAATTACAGTACATGGTATCCTGGGTTGAGTTTAGTAATGACATCTTATTATTTCTGAGGGAGAGGCCCAGCACAGCCCGACAGGCCATCGGTTTGAAATGTGGACATTTGTTTGCTTCCTTCCTTGTGCAATGAGGAAAACAAATCCCCTGATGTCTGGAACTAATTGAACATAGAATTGAAAAGTCTTACTTCTATTTTTAACTGCCCAGAGCCAACGAGAGCCCCAACCACTGTTTTGGCCAGAAGTCTTTCTGCCTCAGATGTTGAAGTTTCTTGGGCTCCCCCGTGGGAGAACCAGCACAAAGGAAGAATACAGGGATATGAGGTATGGGAAACAGAATGCGGGATCCTTTCAGCAGCAAGCCTCGAGGGGGCACAGAGATGTCCTCATGCTGCTCCTCCTGCCACGGGTGTGTTCCTGAAGTGGGTTTGCTTCTCTTTGCCTCTTTAGTGCTCAGAGATTTCTCTCACGTGGTTAAAAATTCCACAGTTCTCACACATGGTTAAAAGTCCCACCTTTCTCTCACAGGGTTAAAAATTCCACCTGTCTCTCACATGTTTAAAAATCCCACCTTTCTGTGTGGGATCTGCTGGAAAGGGAGCCCTCCCTGAAGGTGCTGCCATGGCCAGGCTTGGGGAGGGAGCGCTGCAGCCAGGCTGGTCCCAGCAGGGCCAGGGATCGTGGCAGGGAGCAGGAGCAGTCCCTGGGAGCAGATCTGGGTTGGTGACAGGAGCAGAGGGGTGCTGCCAGCCCCTTTGGGCTGAGGGAGCCCTGCTCTGCCTCCCAGGTGCGCTGCTGGCGGCACGACGAGAAGGAGGAAAACGCCAAAAGGATCCGGACGGTCGGGAACCAAACGTCCACCAAAGTCAGCAACCTGAGGGGCAATGCCCTCTACCACCTGGCAGTCAGGGCCTACAACACGGCCGGCACCGGCCCCTCCAGCGCCGCTGTCAACGTCACCACCAAAAAGCCACGTGAGTGTTGGCAGGGACACCCTGGCAGGGCCCAGCCGCTGCTCCCCTCTCTCATTTCCCAGCTCTCTTGAGCCTGAAGGAGCTGTCAGACTTCTCCTTGCCAGGTTTTTGTGCAGATTTACCAGGCTCGGGCTTTTTATTTAATTTTTTTTTTTTTTTTTCCTGAGGTTCTTCCCGATGTTAAGTAAGCAGAGCATGCAAAACCAAAATCACAACTCTGCAGGCAAATTAAATATTTATCTCAGCCTTCAAGAGGGCTTTTTTCCCTCTGGTCTCAGGGATGTTGAGCAACTGACTGAATCCTTTTTTCACTTAAAGCCCCGTGTCGTGTCACACCTCCTGTGACCTTGAGGACACAGATCAGTGAAGCAGCTCGTTAGCTTTCCCGAGGGACAGGGCTCTGGGCAGGCTCAGCTGTGCTGGTGGAAGCCCCACTGGCACTGGAAGGGATCCAGCTGGGAATTGATTCTCCTCAGTAACGTGGTGCTTTCTATTTTTTGGTGTAGCACCGAGTCAGCCCCCCGGGAACATCGTGTGGAATTCATCCGACTCCAAGATCATCCTGAACTGGGACCAGGTGAAAGCCTTGGACAACGAGTCAGAAGTGAGAGGCTATAAAGTGAGTATTTCCATGGTACTTGCATGATTTCCCAGGGCAGATCTGTGGCATTCTTTCAAAACCAGGACCATGGCTGTATATGTCAGCCCATTTTTCCTGCAGCTCCCACCTGCAGGACTTCGCTCCTGCCTTCCATGGAAACTTCCCAAAAGCTGTAGTTGGCTCCTTAATTGCAGATAAATCAAATGCTTTTTTAATAGCCCCCATTTCCTTCAGAAAGCCAAGCCAAGAGGAAAAGAAAGACAATCTTCATTAGAAGCAGTTTTAATAGGACATAATTTAACTAGAGAGAAACCTCGGGAAGAATTCAGCTCCATCACCTTCCACAAGGGTTTCATTTAGCCTAAAAAGACGTTGCCCTGGGATTGGAGTTGTGCAAACATTTCCCACCAGAGCCTGAGGCAGTGTAGGACCTGGCCATGCTCCATGTTTTATTCCCAGTCTGGGGTGCCAGCAGCTTGGCAAGCCAGTGCCAGCTCCCCTCAATTCCTGCACCAACTTTTAAGTGTCTTTGGTGCTCTGTAAAAAATAAGTAATTCCTCAGGGTTCAGCCCAAACATCAGATGAACCTCAGCAATCTGGACCAGCTTTTCACTACATATTTTAGGTTTGAAATGCAAATTAAAGAGTCAGTTAAAGAGGGAGAGAGAAGCTCATCACCCTGGAAAAGCATCTAGAGGGTTTCTAAAACATGCTCCTTTAACTTACTGTAAGAATAGTACAACCACATGGATTTATTTCCTGAATCTTAGCAAAATATTGCCTATTCTTCTTCTTTTTGCCTAGAAATCTTGTATTTTATGTCACAATTTATGATATAAATAAGTACAACTCCCACAGCTCAGAAGGTCATTCACAAAAGTCATTTATTCTGGGAAACCATTGGTGGCACTGCATCAAATATCCCAACTTAGTTTCCAGAAGAGGCATAATAAGGAGTTTCTGACCTCTACAGAGAAGTTTTTACTTCTGTAGGGGTTTATTTTGGCTTGACCAAGGTAAAGGTTTCTCTGAGGGGCTCCACCAGGTACCGGTGCCACGTTGGGTGCTGCTGATCAGCGTCATCCTCCTGCCAGTGTCACCCCCCTGCCACCTCTGTGCTGTGTCCCCAGCAAATCCCACGTGTCCCCTGTGTGGCCAGACCACGCCTGAGCATCAGGGGCAGGAAAGGAGCAGCAGCACCTCTGGGCACCCTGAGGTGGAGAGCTCTGAGGACAACGGGCGGCTCTGCCCTTTCTGCTCCTGTTCTCTCTCCCTTGGCCGCAGGTTTTGTACAGGTGGAACAGGCAGAGCAGCACGTCTGTCATAGAAACAAATAAAACCTCAGTGGAGCTGTCCCTGCCCTTTGATGAGGATTACATCATCGAGATCAAACCCTTCAGCGACGGCGGCGACGGCAGCAGCAGCGAGCAAATCCGAATCCCAAAGATATCCAGTAAGGACGGCAGGGACTGGGCTCTGTGCCACAGGGCCCCACCAGCAGATATTCCAGTCCCCGGTTCTGATTTCATCCCAAAAGCAGGATTCAGCCATAAGAAACGCCATCCTAAGTAGTTCTGTTTGTATTTAAGGTTTCCAGACACTCCCCCCTCTCCGCTCCATGCGCTGAATGCGTTGTTTCACTGCGGTTCACTATAACCAAGTACAGGATGCAGAGGCTTCTAAATCCATAAGGCTACTGTACAGCCATATCCCATTGTGTGCTGGATGCATAAATATTTATTTAGGGAAATGAGGTAGTGTGGAAGAACAAACACGAAGAGTATTTTATTACACAATGTGGCTTTTGCAAAATCTCCATGTCCCATCTTCCATTAATAATGTCCCAGTTCATAAGCTGCATTAAATCAGGAGCCTCTGCAATGCAGGAATATGGCATTAAAATTAGAGCCATGTAAAAAACCCTGGGTGAGAGCAGAGTCCTCCCCACCGTGGCTGTGTAAACCATGCAGAGGAATTTAATCAGCAGCACAGGAGAGGGAAGGGGAGCTGGAACATGCCAGCTCCCATTTGGCTCCAGGCCAGGGGGCACGGAGCAGGTACACGGCTCCTCTGGGATGGGAGTCACAAGGAACAGCTGGAATATAGTGCAACTGTGAAAAAATACCAAATAATGATAAGCAGGCAGCGTGTGAAATAATAGAACTGGGAGAGGAGCCTCAACACGACATGGGCAGGAATTGAAATGAAACCAAAAATTCAGTTGGAGAGGTGGCTGTGACGAGGAGGAGGGGGCTGCGCGTGGGGGCTGGGCTTTATCCGAGGAAAGGGAATTTGAACCTTGGGGGAGGTGGGTTGAGGAAGAGTTCAGGGATTGTTCTCTGCTCACCTCTGGCTCCTTTTTCCCCTGTCCCCTCTCAGATGCCTACGCCAGAGGCTCGGGCTCATCGACCTCCAGCGCCTGCACCCTGTCAGCCCTCAGCACAATCATGATCTCCCTCACAGCCCGCTCCAGTTTATGACAACAGTGACACCGAGGACTTCTTCTTTATAATATAAGCAACATTTAGCTAGTTGTTTTGGAGACACCCAGTACTAAGTAATATTGTGGTTTGAGTACATCTTACTACTGGAAAAAAAAAAAAACGTTTATGCTTCTTTAGGAATGGCATTATACAGTACTTCCTCAAAGCAAATATAGCTTTGTCTGAAGTTTCCTTGGAAACTCTGCAATGCACTGAAAACATCTGTAATATGATGTTACCAAAGCAGTTTACATATGTCCTTATATGCATATTTTTTATTATATATTTAGTGTTTTATAGAATTTTTTAAAGTTAACATATGATGTAGATATTAATTTTTTTCCTCTGCTATAAAATGCTACGGACAACATTATCACGAAAATATTGTTTGGGATTTTTTTCCTTTACGACGGAGAGTTCCAAGTTGCTCTTGGCAAATTGGCTGGAGTTGACTGTACAGTTTCACAGGGCAGAACTGGTCCAGACCCGGGTCGTGACAGGCTGAGTTTCACTGGCAGTTCCAGCGACCCCTGTGTCGAACCCAGTGCTTCTAACACAGGTTTTATCCAGAGCTCTGAGCAGGACAAACACGAAACCCTCAGAAGAGCAGAATTTTGGAAAACCACGTGGGTTTTGGTTGCTTGTGGACTACAGGACACGTAGCCAATATTCCGGCATCGTGCAGCGAGGAGGGGCTGTGAAATTGCTTTGTCTTGATCATAATTAGCATCAAATTGGGTGGGAAAATGAAGATCCTGCAAAGCTGTGGCCTCTGCCAGCGGTGGCACAGCGGGACAGCCACCGGTCTCGCGTTGGGTGCACGCCCAGCTCAACCCTTTGGAGATCTAATTCCAAGGGAATTCCTCACGTTTGGGGATTAATTCCAAGGAAATCAGAACACGGCCGCTCTGAGACGGAAAGCTGCTCCGGGCTCGTTCTTTGGGACACAACTCCTCATCCTTGGTAACTCCGCTCTCCAGACAACACTTGGGAATCTGGCCCGGGGCGGGAGCGGTGCTGCCCCAGCTCCAGGTTACCCGTGGAAAAGTGGGAATCTCCCGGAGATCCCTGCTGGAAGTTTGCCTTTCCTAAGAAACTCTTCCCAGGCGCCTGGAGGCAGAACAGAGTCACACCAGAAAACGACAATATCCACACTGGAATAATTCTTCTCAAGAGAAGGACTGTTTGTTACTACGGGGAATTTTGTAAGTTCAGATGGGATAATGCTGGAAAAGGCAATGGAATTTTCTATACAATTTTCAACTTTCAATGCGCTGCAGTGGTATTTTTTTTTTTTCTCCTGATAGCTTGAATTTGCCTGTAACTTGTCTTTTTTGCTTACAAAATAATACAGTTAACTTTTAGACCTTCTAAATATATTTATTCAGTAACTCATAATCAGGATTCCACTTGTGTAAAAGTCAGGGGTGTTGACCAGAGAAATATTGTCAGTATTTCAAGCTGTGTTCCTTTCTTAGTTTGATATGGTTACTTCTATGTAAAAAAGATAAAATAAGAAAAACCTTAAAAAAAAAATCCACAAAACCAAGAAAAATGAAACTAAAAAAAAAAAGCTTCTGTAGTTTTCTCCCCGGTGTAAATGATATTTATCAGTGATCTAGCAGATGTAATCTTTTTTTAAAGGTATTGGTAATAAATATTCTGTCATTTGTAAAGATACCTGTCTTCCAGGAGCCTTTTTCCTCTACTTTTTGTTCTGCCCGGTGAGAAATTTCCCCTCAGAGCCTGCTGAGATTGTCACTGATGCGAAGATACAAGTGTTGGTTTAAATCAAGACTGTGAAGGCAGAAAAAAAAATCTATCTATACACCTCTGGTCTAATTCTGCTCCCAAAACTGACCAAAAACTGTGGGCAGGTGAATTTTGGGTTTGTTTTGTAGAGTTGTGAGCTGTCCAAGCTCATGGGGATGGTGCTGTTGAAGCATCGCTGACCCTGTGGCTGGAGCAAAGCCCTTCCAGGCACTGCCTCTGCTTATCCTGGGGATTCCTGAGGATTTTGGGAGCACGGCTTGAAACCACTGAATCCACCCAAGCCACATTTCTAATCCCTGCAGGGGCAGGAGTTGAACGGTGCTCTCTGCATTTCAAAGGAGCAATGCTGCACTTCGCAATCAACGAAGCAGAAAAATAACCCGGCCCAGCAGCACAAGTCCATTTTTCAAAAGAAAAGTAAAATTGCCATTTCCAGAGGCAGGTGAGGAGCAGCTCCTGGGGCTGCTTTCCTGGAGGCAGCAGGGAAGAGCTGAGCAGGAGTAATGAGGGGGTTGGGAGCTGGGTTTGAAGGGTAAAAAGTGAGGAATGAATAATTCTGTGCTGTGGGTGTTAGGGGCTGGAGATCTGGTGTGGTGGTACCAAAACCTGACACAGCCCTGGGCGTGGCCTGGGATCCTGGACAAATTCCTTTTTCCTTCTGTGCTGCCTGGAATGAAGATTTTCTTCCAGGGATCGTGACGGTGAGGAGGAGCTCGGCCAGGAATTGTCCTCCTCCTGCACCCTTGGCTCTCCAGGATGTGAGATCCCAGCCCACCCCTGCCCCTAAAGGCGAGCGGGCTGGACCTGCAGCCTGGCTGGGGAAATGCAGCTACTCCTGCTTTACAGCAGGTTGGGTTTATTTACTAGCACGAGTAGAAGTGTGGCTGCTGGCTCTCCAAGCCTTCCAGCCCTGCCTGTCCCCAAGAGGACTCATCCTGGAAATACCAAGGACCTGACATGTAAGATATATTTAAATATATTGCATTCATCTCTGCAATAGATTGCCATTAATGGGAATGGGGTTACATGAGAAACCTTGTTTATTAGGCCACTTGAAGGCATGACATAAAATACATTGCAATAAGTGAATTCTCTTTAGTCTCATCTTTAGGATTTTACTAATGAAATTTTGATTTTAGAGTGTGGGACCCTCAAATCCATTAGAAGCACATGCAGGAGAGACATTGGAGGCACAAACTTTATATTAATGAGCTACTTTAATTTTGATGGAGCAATGCTACTTCACCCAGATGAGAACTGGCTCATTTATTATAATTATTTTTAGTCTGCAGTACCTGGGAACTCCATTTCTTTAGGCAACTTCCAAAGAACTTATTGGCTGGATCAAATATCTATTTTTGTTCTTTGTTAACATGTTTAACCCAGCTCCATGGACGGGAGGTTTCTTGGAATTGGAAGGAATTCTGCAAGACCAGGAGGACTTCACGGGCCACAGCCAGGGAGGTCAATCCTGAGGTCTGGGGCAGGAGGTTTATTTGGGAACCCCCACAGAACACAGGGAAATAAATCAGAAACTGAGGCTGTCTCCAACCCAGTTCATCTAAGATGGAACAACAGAGAGCAAAGAAAACCAGGCTGCAATATTGGGCTTGGATTTTCAGAATTATTGGAGTTGCACACCCAGGAGGAGCCCAGCTTGTTGCAGCTCAGACTCTTAAGAGCACCAGGCAGCCCTTGGCACTTTTCTTTAATGACTTATGACTTCACATTTGCACACCCCCTGTTCCCAGGCTGGTTTGTTTCGTCAGTGCAATTGAGGAAGTTTATCTGTTTATGCCATTTTTCTTTGTGTTTTTTTTTTTCTTTCTTCCCCCACTTAAGCTTTAATCTCTCATGGCAGGAAGCACAAACAATCCTTTCTTGTCCTCCTGCAGATGCTGCCAGCTGATGTCAGAGCCTGAAAAAAGCCTTGGATGGGAAAGGAGCCACCTGTGAGTGCCCTGTGCCTGCCCAGTGCTGGGGTGCTGGGGAGCAGCCACCTGGGCAGGGAATCCCACCCATCCCAGCAGGATTGCCTCACTCAGGAGTGTAAGAATCAGGTGAAGCTCTGTTTTGTACTGAAATTTGGTCCCTGAGTGTACAGAAGGAGCAGGCACGGTGTAGCTTTGCTTGCAGGAGTAGTCAGGCTCTAATTGTACATCAGGTGCACAAGCAAATGATCTTTTGTCTTAAATAACCCACAAAATCCAGATGTTTTTGGTGTTTTACAAAGCCCTGAGACAGATCAGAGAATTACAGAATATTCTGAGTTGGACAGGACCCACAAGGATTGAGTTCAGTGGTCCCTACAGGGATCAAACCACAGCCTTGGTGTGATCAGCAAGAAGCTCTGGCCAGCTGTGCTGATCCCACGTGTTCCCCTCCATCCCAAAATGGTCACTTGCAAAGCAAGATTAGGTGCCTTTGAGCGGTGCAGAGGACACTGGCCATGCACTGTCCCCACACAGGGTAGTCTGGCTGCACAGTCACATCTGCCTTGACCCAGGAATTGCATTTCCACGGATGTTTTTCAGGTGGAAATTCACAGTTTCAGTACAAGGTATATCAGCAAAGGCCAGGTGAGTGTCCCTGCTCTCACGGTGGCCTTGCTGTGCAGCACTGGGGGTGGCAGCACTGGGGGTGGCAGCACTGGGTGCTTCACAACTTTTTTCTTCTTTTCCCAGTGTTTGACCCCTCTTGGTCACTGCCAGGACCATCTTGCTGCACCCACAGGGCCGTGCCAAACCCAGTTTGCATCTCCAGTTGTCAGAGCAAGGTAAAACGAACATCCAAAAGATTAAGCTGCCAACCAGGAAAAAATGAAACCATTAGCTCTTTTCCAAGCTTTTTTTTCCCCTACACAGCCCTTGTGCCATGAACTTCAATCCTGCTTGAGCTGGCACTTTCTGTTTGGGAACAAGGCACCTGGTGGAGGCAAGTTCTCCTCCCCACTGGGAACAGGGACACAGAGAGGTGACCCAGAGCCCTCTGCAGCGTTGGTGGGTGACGTTGTGGAGCCTCTCAGAACACTGAGTCATCGAGGACACTGCAGGAGAAGCCTTCAGCCAGGCTGCCCACCTCGGTCTCCGTGGAGCTGGTGCAGGTCCGTGCTCTCTGCAAAGCAAACAGCCCTTGGAGCTGGGAGCTGGGAGGGTGGCTGGGGCTGGGGGAGAGCTAAGAGTTCAAACTGGTGCATTTAGAGAGGGATTAACCCAAAATGTTTCGTGGTTTAGGAGCCCAGAAGCACTGGGTTCAGCAGGAGGATTGTCACCCTCCAGCTGAAGCTCTCAGGGCTGCTCATCCTCTGTCCCTCGAGCCCTGCACCCCCAAATTCCCCATTTGCCACATTTTACCAAAGTGACCTCCCCTCTGTAGCCAAGGACAAAGAGCCCAGGAGGAGCTGGAGGGCCTCATGGAATCATGGAATCATTAAGGTTGGAAAAGACCTCCAAGATCATCAAGTCCAACCTTCAATCAGATCCCATCACACCCACTAAATCCTGTCACAAAGGGCCACATCCAAAAAGCAAGTGGGTTTTTGAACTCTTCCAGGGATGGTGACTCCCACTGTGGAGCTTTCTCCAGGGCCTGACCACTCTTTCAGTGAGGGATCATGGTTTGAGGCATGGGAATTTTTCTGAATACATGGCAGCCAAGCCCATTTATGGGGCCACATCCAGCACAAACGAGGGTGCAGGGCTGGTGAGCTGCAGAAGGAAGCAGAAGCAGTGGCTGAGCTGCTGGGAAGACCTGCAGGGGTGGCAGAGCAGGGACAAGCAGGTTCCCACGGGCCACCACCGTGCAGGGCTTTCGTCACCTCACCCCTGTTTACACCGAATTTAGGAACCGAGTGTCCCCAACAAACAGCTTCCCTCTCCCTTGTGACCTCAGCTGGGACCTGGGTCGTGTCCTCACCTCTCCTTCCTTGCCAGTGCCACCAGCCTTGTGGCTGTGGTGCCAGCAGAAAGCCTCTGGCTGGTGTCACCCTCCATGGCCAGCTCGCTTTGAGTGAAGAGACTGAAAACCAGGCAGTGCTGCTTCTGAGAATGGGAACCTGCCTTTGCAAGCTCACATTTTCTAGCTGCAGCATTAATATTTGCTGTGTCTCATGCTCTTAGTTGTGATGCCCCAAGAAGTGGTATTTTACACCGTTTAATTAAAAACAAACATTATATGATAATCTTTTAAGCCTGTTTCCTTGACCAGCCCATGGAGTAAGAGCAATATGCAAATTATCAAACCCCTGTTCCAAGGGGACAAATGAAAATCAAGTTGCTGAGCAGCCCTTCCCCTGAGCAGACAATGAGGGGTTTATCTTATCTGTAAGAAAAATGTATTTATCAGAGTAACAGCAAACGCAGAAAGGATTAAGTCCAGCTTAACAGTAGGAGCAAAATATTTTGAATTGTTAGGCTGAACAAAATCAGCTCTCCAGGAGTCACCCTGCAGTCTCTGCCAAGGCAGAGCTCTCTGTCTGGCTGGGGAGAAACTGCACTTCCCTACAAAAGGCAGAGCCACAGGTGTGCCTGAAATTCAGTGTATAGGAACAAAGCCCTCGACAACAGCACTTACTCCTTCTGTTCATTTTTAACCCTTGCCAAAACACAACATCTGCAAACAAAGCCAGATCCAGAGCTGTAGCAGACTGGGACCTGTCCTGGGCATAGGAGGTGGCCACACAGGAGGTGAGACTCTACCACAGCAGGGAGGATGGCAAAAACAGCCTCAGGGATTGCTAAATTCAGTGGGTTGGGCTTAATGGTCTTGGAGATCTTTTCGAGATTTAATGATTCTATGACGCTCTTTGCTCTCAGCCTTGCAGGGAAAAAGCAGCACGCAAACACAAGCCTTCATTTTAGTTTAAAAAACAACAACAAAAAAAAAAACAACCCCCAACCAAAAAAAATGTTATTTTACCTCATAGTCAATTGGGAAAGGGTCTCGGAATTTGTTGCTGGGCGTTGGGATTGGTGGGAACAGTTTACTCCAAACGTGGTTTCTGTAAGAAACAGCAGTGGAGGGATGTGAAGAGTTGCTGTTGCCGCTCCTGGGGCACGAGGGCCCCAAGCTGCAGCAGGCGCTCAGCCCCAGGAGCAGCCAGGTCTGCCTGCAGCACCTCCAGCCAGGGGTAACGGACCCCACTGGGGCTGGGCAGCTGTGCCGCTCCTCACAGGCCACCTCTGGGCCCTGGGGACAGGCAGGTGACACGGAGGAGGTGGGTGAGGCCGTCCCCAGCCTCTTCCCCTGCAACCGCGGCCGCTCCCATCCAGCGCCAGGGCTTTTAGGGCTGTCTGGAGAGAAATGAGCGGCTCAGATCGGTCTGTTCACGCTCCTGCTCTTCCCAAGGGCTCTGCCGTCGTGTACCTCGTTTGGACAGCCAGGACAAGCTGCCTCGTGCTCAGGCTTTGGGTTCTGGCCATAAACTGCCAGTGCCAACCACAAATAATCGTGCGCCGAGGGAGCCGGGAGCGGGTCGGGGAGGCACCCGGGACAGCTGGCAGCAAATGTTCAGCTCCTGCTGTAATAACTCATCCTGCTAACACCCTCTGAGCCCCCTGCCCTGCCTGACGCTCCCTGGCCTGGCTGGGCTCGAAGCACAGGGGTTTTTGTGATAGCAGGTGCTGTAGAGGGTACTGTTCCTTGTCTTTGATACATGCCAGAGCTCAGATCTCACGTTCCAGGCGCCCAAACAGTCTCGCTGTCTCCAGCCCTGGACAGCACCATGTCCAAAAGGGGCAGGTTTTAATGGGAACTTGGCCTCAGTGGAGACTGCTCAGTCCAGAACTGGTATCCAGGGTCTGTTCTGGAGGAAGCAAAGATGTGTTCAGGGTGCTGGGAGCAAGGGCAGATCTGCTCCTCTGCCCCGTTTATTTCATGGCAATCCCCCTGGCTGATTGTGGTAGACAGGTAGAAGAATTACAGAAGAAAGGCCTTGTGAAATCAGGCCTCGCTCTGCTAAAATTGCCAAAGCTGACCTGTCATTTCTTCTAAGTGCAGCTAACAAGCAATTTGCCAGTTCCCATGTGAAGCCATTTTGAGAATGAGAAGTTCCTTTAACACAGCCATCTATTCTGAGGGTGAAAAACAAATGCACCTGTGTGAACAATAGGATTTGTCCCATGAGAACCCACAAAGGAAAAATGTAAACATATTTAGAGAGAGAAAGTTTGATGGACATACACAATAGCCCTTACTGACCAATGAAGTGAGTTTCACTGAATTGCTGGCCAATTAGGTTTAACAAGGTGCCTTCTGATGTTTCCTATAAATATGAGCTTTGTGAAAAAAGAATTGGCTTTTCTGCCTGAAGAAAATGGAGCCTCGGCTGATTTATTCCAACAGCTGATGTCTGCTTAGTTCAGTGCTTATGTTCTTAGGACTATTCTTCTTCCAGAAGCTTTCTGAGTTCTGTCAAGTTTACCTTTATCCTATTACTATTCTCCTGGTGAGGAGGAATAATATTTTCTGTCTATCAGCTCGGAGCTAAACCTTCCTGGCTGAGCTGCTGCTGCCTTGAAGGTGACATTGATGCTTCACTAATTATCAGGTGGAGGGAAGGGCCACACCACTGCTCACCCCACAGACAAGAGCTTTGGGATGTCTCCCCTCTTCTGCACAGGACGAGGCTTTGTGAGGGAATTGTACAGCCACAGATGGAATATGGGGAGGCAAAACAGGGTGTGAGGTGTTTTGGGGGAAACATTCACTTTTTTTTTTTTTGGTTGAAATGCTGGACACAGCAGAACCACTGCGGGGTGCAGAGGAGCAGTCAGGCTGTTTGCCCCCCACCACTGGGGTGGGACAGGAAAGTGGCTGCTGCTGGAGCTCAGGAGTGGGGCAGGATGAGTGCCAATATTGTTATTGCAGCACCTGGCATCATCTCCACCCTCCCCAGCTCTCCTCCTAAGGGAGAGCTTACCCAGGATAGCTTTGCACTGCTGTCTTCACAGTTCCTACACTTCACCAGCTCTCACAAGCTTATCAAAAGGCCAAATCATTCCACTTGCATTCTGATTTATGCCACTGCTGTGCAAAGTACCCAGCAAGAGTTGGTTCCACTTGGAATGGGCGTGTTTGTCATTGTGCTGTTTGCCAATAAAAGATTTTGATGGAGCCATATCAAAATTATTTATTGAGGCAGCAAAAAGCAAAAATTACACATCACTTCTGGAAGGGGAGCATTTAAGGAAGGATGCACAAATGCCCACGAGAAATGAGGCAGAAGTGTGTCCATGGGGGCTGCTTTGCCCCTCAGGTCTTTGCAGGGAGGAGTTGCTGGGGTGGTGCCCTCAGAATGGTTCTGCTCTTTTTTGGAGGTTACTGAAAAGTCAGAGTTATGTGATTAAAGATCTTGTCACAAAAAGCATCCCAGATATCTCTGTCTACACAGGTTAAGGCACATCCTTTTTCCATTATCACTGCTTGGACCTTCAGGCTTTGGACACACCCCACGGGACCCTCGTGCCTTAAATCAGCATTTCAGGGTCTCTGGGTTTCGTGCTGTGTCTGTCTTTCTGAAATTTCCACTCTTCCCACAGGCTGTGATATGAAAAGGCCAGAGAGAAACAAAGAGAAACAAGCAGGAGAGCAAGCTCTCCTTGTTCTATGTGAGATTGAGGAAGTATTTGTTTTAACTCTGTGTCAGAGTGGCTCCCCTGAGATTCCCCGTGGAGTTTTTCCAAAGCTGGCTGCTGGCTGCTGCTCGTGGACTGCTGAGGGGTGCAGAAGAGGGGGTACCTGGATGGCCACACTGATTTTGGGGTGTGGAGGGCACTGAGTGCCCTCATGCCAGAGCACATTACTGACTCCATCCTCCTGTGGGCTCGCCTCCAGGAGAAAATGTTATTCCTAGGGAAGTATAGAAGCTGCTCCTTCCTAAAGGCAGAGGGCAAACCAGGAAAACATTCCATTGAGGTTTTTGTCAAGACTCTAACCCCATCAGCCTCTGCAAGTGAGTGAAGGGAAAAGCCTGCCCAAACAGTCCCAGAGGGCCCCTTTGCCTCGCAGCACTCCTCCCAAATGGTGGGCTTTATCCCTGATGCCTGCAAGAACACAGAAAAATTTATAGACCTCTTTGCTGTAATGAAATTCCTTATAATGGCTGCAAATCGCACGAAATTTGAAAGGACTCCGTGGCTTGGATTGCAGAGTGAACTTCATGAATTTTCAGGAGCAGTAAAAACAGAGAGTACTAATGAAACTGTGATCTAGGAAACCTGCTCGATTTTTCTTTTTTTAATATCTGCAGGTACAACCCTTGGTTTCATCTTCTAATGCTTCCCCATCTTCCCAGGGCAGGCGAAGGAGCAAGGAGCAGCAGGCAAGGGTGGCATAAGGTGAGCAGCTCCATGAAATTCAGCATAGCAAGGAGGTAAAATCACGTTGGTAAAGAGAGAAAGTAAATGAGCCTTTGGGTGTTGGGGAATTTTGTACTGGAGAGAAACTCCTGGAAACAACCAAGGTAGCAGCAAGCAGCTGAACCTGGAAAAGCTCCCTGAAATTTGGATTAAAATCATAAAATGCATTAGTACAGCATCTCTGAGTTGAGTAGAATTGTACCCTGGATTTATTTCTCCCCCTGTGTGTGTTCCAGGATCTTCAGAGGGGGTAATATAATATTCACATGCTTGCAGAAGTCCACAGGCAAACATGGAGCAGTGTGACTGCTGCTAACTGGTGTTGGTTCTGCTGTCCCAAAGAGAGAGCAGAGAGCTGGAGAAGATGCTGGAGCAGGGAAGGACCTCCAGCTCCAGGTCAGTCCATTAAAGAATCACGTGAGTAAGACAAATCTGGGGATTTTCAGCAAGACATCAAGGCTGCATAGCTGGGGACCAGTGTGTGACATGGGAATAAACTCCCTGGGGACTCCATCTGTGCTGCTCCTGCCAGAATCCTTCCTGAGCAGAGCTCTGCTAGTTCAGCTGCCCTAAGAACAGGTCACAGAGGCAGAGATGACACCAGCTATCCTCTCGGAGCATCCCTGTCCACAGGACGTTTATTGGGTAAAGGAAACACAGCACGGAGAGGAAAACAGCCAAGGATGCATCAGGGTGACCAATAAATAACAAGGCACTAAAGAAATTAATAAGGAATTAGCATTTCCATTAGGGGGAGCTCTGTTTATTGTGGACTGGTAATTGCTGCTTGCTGCGTGTTTTTCGGGGAGAAACTTCTAATTACATGGATCTTTTAATTCATCAGTTATGATTTGACTGTCACAGACACAAATCCAAAGTGTAGCTGGGCTTCCTCACCACACATCTGGGGAGTTTTGACCTTTACTATCTAGCACCCAGAGCCTCTGTGTGACTCAAAATAAATTCAATATTTCAGATACTCAAAGCAAACACCAGGGGTCTGGGTCCTTTGGCCATGAGGGGTGCTCTGAGCAGCTTTCAGCAGGGATAAATGAAGATTCCTGGGGAAATCACTGACTCAGGTGCATTTAAGTGAAGAAATGAGATAAGGACAGATTTTTAACAAATTTTAACAAATTCGCCTCACTCAATATATGGGTTTGTTGTATAAGATTAAATTGAATAACTCTCTTACCCCACCAATTTTGCTAATTGATAATTAATTAGGCTGATTATTTTTGCTTCGTATATTTAGGCAAACTCAGCTTTTTCTCAGAATTAAGCAAAGCTTGTGACATGCCCACACACACTTGTTGAATACCTGGTCCTTGGTTATATTGTAATGAAAAAAAGTGCTAATACTTACATTTTGCATATTATAGCAACAAACAGCAATGTGCAGGACGTGGACACACAAAGCAGAGTGAGAATCCAGGCTATGGAATTCTCCAGTTTATTTTGCCCTGAATTTCAAGGGGGAAAAAAGAAATTAAATGGATTATTTTAGTACAGATTATTTGAAATGTGTTTAGGATTTAAATATTGCAAATATTTCACCAGCTGCTTAACGTGGTTGTATTCAGACCACAAATTAACATGCAGATTTTGAAGAGTTGATACCCTAGAATAAGAAATGAAATGCAGAGTTTCAAGAAGAGTTTCCCCCACTGGGAAAAATGACACTGAATTTCTGATCTCAACAATAATTTTCTTTTATTTTGATGTAAAGGAGAGAACAAGTGGCTGAGAAAGTGGCAGGAACCTGTATTGTGCCAATGAACTGCAACAAGCCCCTAAAAACTCATTTCCATGAGAAAAACTGAATTAAATGGTCCTGTCCTTGGATATTGTGGAGATTTAAATAAATTTTTAGGGAAGACCAACTCTGTTTTGCCATCAGAATGAATTTTCCATGTTTGCTGTGTGAGCCAGCTGGGGAGGTCAAGGGGATGTGTTGGAGAAAGGAGGCAAAACACTGAAAATTCGAATTCATGATACAAGAGAGGAAATGTAGTAAACAGGAGAGTGTAACAGAGTATTTTTTAAGTGAAAACAGGGAAGTTAAGAAACTCCAAAGATAAGAGCCAAGGAGGATGTCTAAGAACAAACAGTTGATAACGTGCAGTGATAAAGGAACTGTTATTTCCAGAATAATTTGTTCAGCAAGCAGAAAATACAAAACAGAGTGGGGCAAATGATCAGGCTCCAAAGATGCTAAAATCATGTTCTTTTTTACTCACAGCATTTAAGGGGTGAGATAATTTCAGTTAATTGAATTCTGTTGAATTGAAAGCCCTGTTTTCCTGTTTCTTGTTAAAATTCCAGGATGTTACACACACTCCTGATTAGGCAGCATTTGCTCCCCAGCAATGGGGATGCTAAAAAGATGCTAAAATTTGCTAAAATCATGCTCTTTTTTCCCTCAGCATTGAAGGGGTGAGATAATTTCAGTGAATTAATGGCTGACATGTTCTCTCATATTTATTTCTAGCACAAACATCACAATGAGGGCAGGGAAACACCAGAAAAAATTAAAGGGATGCAAGAAAAGGCCTTGAGTTTAAAGCAGTCTCTGGAAATATTCACAAAGCATTGCCTAAAACCAATCCTCTAGCAAGGAGCTTATTTTTAATGGAACGGATTTAAATGTCCTTGGCATTAACAAGTCAGGTTTCTCCTTCAAATCCCTGTTTTCCTGTTTCCTATTAGAATTCCGGGATGTTGCACCCGCTCCTGATGAGGCAGCATTTGCTCCCCAGCAGTGGAATAATGGGAATTCTTACCAACATAAATGATTTCACTCCAGTCACTCCAGAATCCTCTGGCACGGCAGATGTGGTTGTGGTTGGCCCTGATCCTTATGGAATACCTGCTGCTGACATCGATCCGCAGTCGGAAGCTCTTCGAGGAGATTTTCAGGATCTGTTAGGAAAACAGTTTGTGCTGTTAGAGATTAATTAAGACTCAACCGCTCAGAAAACAAATTTAAACCATGGTTATCTTTTTATTGGGTTTTATTAACTTGCTTTGGAGGTAAGAGCTCCATTTGTACAGGTGTAACTTCTCCTGACACACCAGGATTCCAGGGAAAATTCCTGGAAAATGCCTCATTTTTCCATTCCTCCTCCAGATTCCCAAGGCCGCATTTTCAAGGTGTCCTGAACCCAGATGCATAAACTGAATAAATCCAATTTTGTCTTGCTTTCCCAAGTTCCTTGGGGATGGTTTGTTGCAGATATAAAAGGCATTGAGGAAAAGAGGGGGGCAAATTCCAGCTGTAGAGGACAGGGATGTTGGATAAGCTTGGATGCTGGAGGAGCAATTACCTGCCTGTTACCTGACTTCAGGTTGATGAGATAAAATTCATATTCAAAACATTCCTCATGGAAAGGAGAAATTGGCTTCTCCCACATGGCCAGGAGATCATTTTGCTCCAGGGATATGCTGATATTTCTGGGAATATTCACTTTCTCTGCAAAAAGAAAACCGTACTGGTAAGTTATTTCTAGAGACAAGTTTAAATACTAAAAACTGGAGCATTTTATAGCCTGATAGTGTTTCCAAGTAGGACCTATAATTATTGAATTTATTTCCCTTTTTGGACTGAAAAGATAAGGATTTAGGAGGAATAACTACATTGCTGGTAATAGCTATAGGAAAACAGTTTGGAAAATCCACTTAAAAGTTTTGGAAAATTAGATTACTGGGGAAAGAGGAATTGATTAAATTAATTTCCACAGAAGTATTAAATTAATGATAGAATACTTAGAAAAACTTCATTTCCAGGAAAAATAAAATGCAGATGTAGCCAGGAAAGTTATTTAAAAATGGAAAAAATTCGAAGGAATTCAGCTGCTGTTATAAGGATGATTTCTAAGAAGAAAATATGTGGGGTTTTTTCTCTTAGTGAAGTCACGAAAAAGGGAACTGTTATCTGTTTACCAAAAAAGAAAAAAGCATGCAACTAATGAGGGAAAGTAAATTATTTGTGTGGATGAAAGGTGATAGACAATCATGGCTGATATTTCCTTTTATTCTGTACTCTAATGTCTTCCTTTACAGCACAGGGTTACCTTGAACACCACGTACCTTATTCCCTTTGAAGAAAGGCTGCAAAATTAAGGGTAATAAGAACTGTGGTTTAAGGTATGTTGACTAAATCAACTGAAAATTAATATTCAGAATAATGCTTTGGCTAACAAATACAATAATTAATTGCCTTTACTAGCTTTTAGTTTTGCCTTTCTATAATTTAAAAGAGATGATTAAAATCAAATTTAGCTAAAACAATCCAGTTATTTCTTCCAATTTCCTTTAGATGACTATACAAAATCAACACATCCTTTCACCTGCACCAAGAACCACTCAATCCAAAAGAATTTCCTCACATTTTGACAATCCTGCTAGACATTTTTGATATTTTTTTTAATGTATTCCTACTCACCGATGGCATTTTGGTTAAATAACTGCTGAAAAGGCTTGATTGCAGCACGTTTGCTGGAGCCATTAATGTGAATGACAACGAGGTTGTCAATCTCGCCGGGTTTAATCTGAGTACTTGCAAATCTGCACTCAATATTCCTGTTCCACCTGTCTTTGGTGTAAGTGGGACATTCCTCAGTGTGTGCCTCATACCTAAATTAAAATGCTGGTGAGACAGGGTGCTTGCTCTTAAGGAAATTCAGTGCTGGCTGGAAATGGAGCAAACACCAACCTGTAAAACAGAAAGTATTTGGTGTCTTCTGGTGCCCCTTGGCCAGGGAGCCAAGTGCAACGGAGAGAGACACTGCCAGGGCTGGTGATGTGAGTGACACAGGACAAGTTGGTGACAGAGGTCTCTGCAGCACCTGGAGAGGCAAGGAATTACTGAGCAGAAAGAAAACCTCACTGCAAGAATCATAACAAGTTCCTGTTGCTAAAACACTTCGATTCCAGTTTGGGCCGTTACAGCTGTGTGTGTTGCAGCCAGTTCTGTTCCCTTTTGATTCCAGTTTGGGCCGTTACAGCTGTGTGTGTTGCACCCAGTTCTGTTCCCTTTTGATTCCAGTTTGGGCCATTACAGCTGTGTGTGTTGCACCCAGTTCTGTTCCCTTTTGATTCCAGTTTGGGCCATTACAGCTGTGTGTGTTGCACCCAGTTCTGTTCCCTTTTGATTCCAGTTTGGGCCGTTACAGCTGTGTGTGTTGCAGCCAGTTCTCTTGCTGTGGGTTGGGAAGGATGCAGATTCCCGAGCAGAGTGAGGAAAGCCGTGCCACACAGCACCACGTATGTATTTCATGTGTAACAAGGCAGCACCATCCTCAGGTGCACCACGCTAGGTTAACTCAGCCTTAGCAAGGCGTTGTTAGAACATTTTATAGGTGTTATTGACATCGTGCACCTCCAGATTGTACTCCAGGCTCCACTGCAGTAGAGAAAGCTCTGGACTAAATCCTTTTGTAGCAGGTAGAGCGGAAGATGCTGTATTTTTATTTTAAAGAACTAAACCTGTCACCTTTGAATGTTTGGTCCGCAGACTGGGGCAGAACACAGAATCCGGCCCTTCCCTGGGTTGTCTCACCTGGCAGAGGAGGGAGGTTTCCCTCCACCCAGTCGCTGCTCCTCTGAAGGTCCTCCTGCAGGAGCAAGGTCCGCACGCGGGCGGAGAAGCCGTTGTGGAGCGCCGCTGCTCGGACACTGTGAGTCCTCTTGGTGTCATACTTGAAATAAAAAATATCAAATAAACACCACAGGGGGTGGGAGGCAAAATAAGGGGCCTGCAAAGACTGAGCCAGGCGTTGAGGTGAGTTCAATGAGTTGAGCTGAATGGGGAGCCCGTACTTAAAGCCGGGATCCATCCTCCCCTCGAGATGAAACTGCAGTTCCCAAGGCTCATCCCAGCAGAGCTGCGTCCACAAGGAGGGCTGAGAGGGAATCTCTGCAGTTCCCAAAGCGTGTGTTCAGATAAAAGAGAATAGCAGGCATTTAGCCTTTTTAGGGACCTTGATTTATTTTTTCTCTTACCTCTTCGGGCACAGGGCTCAGGATTTTCACTTCGTACCTAACGGTGGAGTTGTTTTGTTCCTGAGCAGGGTTTGGTTCCCAGTGTAGCAGCACCTGTGCTAGTGCAGACACTGTGAGGGTGAAGTTAACAGGTGGCAAAACCTGAACTGGATGGGAGAAAACAGAATTATCCTTGAATGTGCAGTCCAGTGAATTGTTTAGAGCAATACCTGTTTGCAAGCAGTGAGCAATATAAGCAAATCATTTCATTTCAGTATTATATTCTCTCACCAGCTCCTTGTAAAATATTTCTAATATTTGACAAAAAATAAAAACTTTAAATGACCAAAAACCCATCAAATAAGAGTTTATTAAAACTTAGCTCAAAAAATGAAATTTTTACAACAGTTTCAACTTGAAAATTACTATGTCACATTACATTTGGCTTATTAATTAGGTTCAGAGTTTTCATCTTGGTCCTCACTGTCACAGAGACACAAAAGAAACAGGGCTGATGGAATGATCAGCTGCATGAACAATTCTCACCCACATCAGCTTGCAGGACAGGGCAACGTGGGGGGCTTTCAAAGAGAAGGCTGACAGCCACAAGAAGTTGCATGTGAGAGCAGAACCAAAACGATGAACAGAGGAATTAAGCACACATGGAAGAAAACGCAGAAGGATGGGAATGATAATTTAAAATGACAGGGCAAGAAGGATTCCTGAGCTCCCATGGAAATGAGGAGGATCTCATGCTGAGGGAAATGTTAGCATATAAATAGCAGGGCAGTGATATAATCAATCTGCTCCCCTCCAGTTCTTCAGAGCATGCCCTCCCTTATTTGCCAATCCCAAGGCAGTTGAGGGCCATCAGCACCCCTGGGAGTGTCCAAGGCCAGGCTGGATGTGACTCTGAGCATCCTAGTTTGGTGGAAGTTGTCCCTGCCCATGGCAGGGAGTGGAACTGGATAGGCTTTAAGGTCCCTTCCCACCCAAACCAACCTGGGATTTCATGATCAGCCCTCACTTCTCCTGTGATTCCAGCCCTTCATGCCCAGGAGTTCAGTTGTCAAGCACACACATTGCAGCAGGAAAACCGCCCCACAAAGGCTCAGAAAACCCCAACACAAGTTGTGTCTCCATGACTCGAGATTCCTTCCTCCCAAAGCGAACCAGGCACCGACTGGGAACAATCTGGGACAGGGTCCAGCCCCAGGAAGCAGGACAGCAGTGGTCATCCCTGGTCCTGGGCCCATGGCATGCCAGGGACCGCCTCATCCACGTGCAGAACAGTGCCCAGCACAAAGAGGGACCCTGGGCACCCAGCAAAGCCCTGCCTTGGCAGCTGGAAACTCCTCACCTCCTGCACCTTGAGGTGTGTTTGTTGTCCAAAGGAGGAGCAGGAAAACTCGCATCCCACAGGCCATCGGCTTTGGGTGGAGGGTGGGCACAGCCCGGCATCGGCACGCGCGCCTCGCCACCGTCTCACAGGGGCTGAAAACAGCACACACCAAGGGTTAAACACCCAAACCAGCATCGGGATCTATCCCCACGATCAAAGGAGCCAAACTGCTGCCTCGCAGGGACGGACTCTCCTTCTCCTGCAGGAAAATGCTTCTTGTGGGAGCTAAATTTAATAGAGGCGCCGCCGAGCACGCTGCATCCTGCTCCCTTTGCCAGCCCTCTCTGGAACACTGCTGCTTTCAGACCTCCATGTGGGGGTGTTCAGTGCACCCATGGAATTAGAGCATTTCTCCAAGGAAAGTGAGTCAGGTTCGTGCAGACTGGCTTTGGGAAGAGTCCCATTTCCTCCAAGAACAGAAATAACCATATTTTTAGCTCCCACTCTATATAAAATAGCTGCTTACTGGGATTTACTTTCTAGTCACTCCTCCAATAAAGCTCTCTAAAGACACAGTCACTGCTCACCTCAAGGCTAATTCTCCACTGTTAATTATTGAGTGTAAGAGAAACTGCTTTGTGTGTTTCTAATTTAAATGAACAACAATTTTTAATGCTTAAACCCAGCATTTTCCTATGGATTGTTTCATGAATTACTGGGAGAAAAAATAAAGCTCTGTGTAATCATTCATCTATAACCTCATATAAATATGGGCATTCAGAACAGCAGCTCTCCAAAATGTTCTCACTGAAGAGAAATGCACCCTCCCAGCCCAATCTCACCACCTCCCTGAGGCACTACAGCAATTGCTCACATGGAAAACATAATATTTTCCAATGGTAATGAGCAGGAATAACCCAGGGACTGGAAGCACTCCCACTGATCACAGTTGGAATAATTCTGCTGTACAGTAACTATTTTTCAAAATGCAGTCTGAGTGCTGAGTTCATTAAAATGACACATCATCTACAGTAGAGTGTGTTTTTAATGTCCAAGTCTCCTCATTATCTATATTCACATTTTGTGCCTCTCTGCTTTCCTGACAGCCCAAATGTGCACAAGGCCAGCTGAAACTCGGGAGTTTGCTAATGGATTATTCCTGGGGAGCCAGGGTTTGATTTTGTGTACATTGGGTTATGGAATGACATCTTGGCCAGGCATTTTGGTTCTCCCAAAATGCAGCAAATCACAGACAATGGGACAAATATTCTTTACAGAACACATTTATGCCTGCACAAATTACTGGCATCAGGCTTTCTTTGCTGCTTCAAGAAACATCCTGTTGTTTACCAGATGAGACTATTAAATACTCTAGTAACTTTTCTCACTGTTTAGAAGTAAAAATTCATTATCCTCACATCCTTGAAAATAAAAAGCAACTTTGGGAAAGAAGCTTCATTAGTTTCACTGCTGAGAGCGTTCACTCTTCTTTTTTCCTTAAAAAAAACAATGACTTCAGCACATTATTTAGAAAAATATCTTTCAAAGCCTCACATTTTGCAAGTGTTTAGCATTCACATCTGCCTGAATAACATCAGTGTGTTGGTTTCAGGTATTATAACTACAACAGCTGAATCTCCCTTGGTTTATTTAGAGTGGTTTTGGCAACCTGTGTTTTTTTAAAAAAATTTGTCCACAAAAAGTTAAGGGTTCTGATTTTTCTTTTCCTTATACTTTCAAAAAGATCCTAAAGATCTTTTTTTTTTTTTTTTTTGCTGCCTAAAAGCTTGCACGTATTAGATCTTACATTTTCTGTGCAGCACGTTACTGACCTGAAACTGGATATAAAATGTTACTGTAATTCAGATGAGTCCTAAATTATTATCTTGTTCTTTTCAGTTTATTTTTTCTTGCTTTGTTTTCCAAAATGCTTTTTCTCTTTTTCTTGCTGCCAGACTAAGGCTGAAAGCACAGCTTTTGGAAGCTGTATTTCTGCAGCTGTGTAAGACTACAACCCCTGAGAACAATCTGCAGACTGTGATACCCTGTTTCACGGGAGAAATTGCTGAAAAGAGAATCAAAGTAAGTGTATGCAAGTAAAGATGGTAACTGGAAGGCTACAGGAGGATTGTGCTCCTCACAAAAATGGATATGGTAAGTTTTCGGGGCAAAGTTTTGATCATGTTGTGGCTATATAAGTAATAAGCAGAGGGTAAAGGGGACATTCCCTTTGTGCAAGGAATATATTCCTTTCAGAAGGACAGTGCAAATCCAAAGCACAAAAACAGCCTCCTAAGAGTAGTGACTTTCTCCCTCTCAGCTGATGTGTCCCAGTGCCTCACAAGCAATGAAGCAGCAGCAGATTCCAGGTGCTTTTCCCAGTGTAAACTGACTAAAAAGCAGGAGCTTTGCAGTCTTCAGAGCAAGCACAAGGCAGACCCAAAGCACAGCAGGCACCCCGGGAGGTTACCTGGGGATCTCCAAGTCCTCTGAGGAGCTGGGTCTGTCTGTTCCCCGTCCTCTGGGTGCTCTCCCTGCGGGTTTCTTTTGTAACTGCTGCCTTTCGAGCAGCAACGGGGTTGGTACCTCAGAAGAGATGGCAAAGGACAAGCGAGATAAGCACGTCTTGAAAAAGGGAACTGTGGATTTAACCACAGGGTGGAAGGCTCCATACAAGCATGGTCCAGCCCAGAAATGGGTTTATTATTTTATTTTATTTTATTTTATTTTATTTTATTTTATTTTATTCATTTCATTTTACTTTGTTTTGTTTTGTTTATTTTATTTTATTTTATTTATTCTGTTTTATTTTATTTTATTTATTGAGCATTAATTATATTCAATGGTCTGAGAGTTCTCTGATGACGTCTCAAGAGCAGGAATGTGATGACTGCCTGCAAAGAAATAACCTACAGCCACACTCCTGATATCCCAATTCGTTCTTCCCCCAGAAAATCAAACCCAGACATCACTGGAAAACTGTGCATGTTTTGTCCAGATTTTTTATGCCATCTTGTCCAGAGCTCTGGCCATACAGCCGTGCAGACACCAGAAGCATGTTGGGAAGCTACCGGTACCAGAGCAGAACCAGTTTCCTAATATTGTGCTGAGAGCTTTGAGCTGTGATCCCTAGGACTGGGTAACTTCTGTACTGCCCGGAGAAGCTGTGCATGCCCCATCCCTGGAAGAGTTCAGGGTTGGATGGGGCTCATGGAAGGTGTCCCTGCCCATGGCAGGCGGTTGGAACAAGATGATCTTTAGGGCCCCTTCCAGCCCAAGCTGTTCCATGACTCTGTGATGGCAATGCAGGCCCACAAACTGGAGAGGGAGCAGAATCCATCCCAAGGGAAAACCCTGTAGAAAGTGGGGCCATACGTGATGGAGTTATAGGAAGGATGAGAAGGAGGCTAATGACTCACCCTCATTAACAACATGGAATCCAAGTTATTAATGTGCAGGTGACACAAGATTGGAGGGGTGAGTGCTTTGAGGCTCAGGATACAATTGAAGCTCCTGCCAAATTGGTGAAAATGGATGTAATTCAACGTGGGTAAGTTCTCAAAAGCATTTAGGCATTATCAATACACATTAATAGCTGTAAATAATCAGTTATCACTCACATGACTGATATCTGCTCAGTGGAACAGGATGGGGTTTTGGGTCAGTGGAGGAATCCCTATCCCTGGGGCGATTTAAATCTGTGTGGATGTGGCACTTGGGGACAGGGTTTGGTGGCGAGCCTGGCAGTGCTGGGGAGCAGCTGGATTTGGTGATCTTAGAGGGCTTTTCCAAAATGACGACTTTGTGATTTCAATGAGTCGAACATTTAAAGGCTACCGAATTCCTTTCATTGGGGAGAAGAAACTCATCAATTCCATCCCAGTTATTTTGCCATTACCAAAATACACACATTTCCCCCTGCTATAACTCGCTGTAAGTCCTTTTCTCTAAACGGAGACGAAGCCACGGTAAATCTTCGATGTCTTCTGTTGAGTGCTGTATCCAGTTCTGGCCCCTCATTTTGGGGAGGACGTGGAGATGCTCGGGTGCGTCCAGAGGAGCCAAGGAGGCTGGAGAGGGGCTGGGAGCACAAACCCTGTGAGGAACGGCGGGGGGAGCTGGGGGTGTTTTTCTCCTGGCTGGGTTAGCCTGGAGAAAAGGAGACTCGGGGGTGACCTCGTCACTCTCTGCAGCTCCCTGGAAGGTGGCTGTGCTCAGGTGGGCTTGGTCACCTTCTCCAGGCAGCACCGACAGAACGAGAGGACACAGCCTTGAGCTGCGCCAGGGCAAACACAGGTTGGATATGATGAAGAACTNAGATGTGGGCTGAGCTCTTGGTTGTGCCCCGCAGGGCCGGGCTGCGGCTGCTGCGGCGGGGGGGCGGGAGCGGCGCCATGAGGCTGCAGGCGCCGCAGTTCCAGGCGCTCTTCACGCCGGGGCTGCGCAGCGTGGCCGGTGAGTGCGGGGAGGGGAGGCCCGGGAAACGGCCCTGAGCGCAGCCCCGGGGTGGTTCGGCTTGCGAGGGACCTCAGAGCCCACCCAGAGCCGCCCCTGCCACGGCAGGGACACCTCCCACTGTCCCAGGCTGCTCCAAGCCCCATCCAGCCTGGCCTGGGGCACTGCCAGGGATCCAGGGGCAGCCCCAGCTGCTCTGGGAATTCCATCCCAGTCCCTTCCCACCCCACAGGGAAAGCTGACTCCTAGACCTTCCCTCCCTCACCTTATTGCCGTTCCCTCTTGCCCTGTCACTCCATGCCCTGTTATAAAGAGCATGCCATGTTATAAAGAGTATTTAACTCTTAGAACTCCATGCCATGTTATAAAGAGCATTTTTCTGCTCCCAGAGCCTTCTCCAGGCCAAACACCCCCGGCCAGTCCCCAGGGACATGTCAGAGCTCCTTTGCCCCTTTGTAGGCCGATTCCATGACGCTCAGTTGTTCCTGGAGCAATTTGGGTTCGTGGCTTACTGTGCTCTGCCATAAATAATCTGCATTCTTTCCCCTTGTCAGCCCCTGACTGTTCAAACTCATCGCCAGCCCAGAGTCCCCAGGACCAAATTGAGACCTGCCAATAGTTGGGTTTTCAGAAAAGCTTCAGAAAAATAAATCAGGATGACAGGGACAATACCTGTGGGTGCTCAGCTGTGCCACGAATTAGTGCATTTTGCATGATGCTGTGAGTTACTTGCTGCTTCCTGCATATTTGAGTGTTTATTCCTACGTGTATGATTCAAATTTTGTGAGAAGGCAGGTTCTGGCCGATTGTGCCATGGGTTTACTGCTGTTTGGTTTTCCTTCCCTTCCCAGAACTGTTTGAGAAGAAGAACTATGAGCTGAGAATAGCAGGAGGGGCCGTGAGGGATTTACTGAGCGGAGTGACACCTCAAGACATCGATTTTGCCACCACAGCTACCCCTGCAGAGATGAAGGAAATGTTCACAGCAGCTGGGGTTCGTCTGATCAATAACAAAGGAGAAAAACACGGAACCATCACAGCCAGGGTTGGTTTGGGATTTGTTTGGAGCTTTTCTGCCTGTTTGTGGATGTGCAGTGTGTCCAGCAGAAAATGTGCTCCTTATTTGTTAAAGTGTCACAGTAAGAGTTTAAATGAGACCCTGCTTTAAAGCCTGGAGTGATTTTTTTTTTATTATTTTTCATTGTAGAATTCAAGTAGTTATCATATTTTAGTGCATGTAACCCATTCATGCTGCTGTGTCATTACCACAAAAGATAATGCTGGCTGCCCACACGTGATCCTAATGTTTCCTGCTCCTGATTTCCTCTCAGGTTCTGTTTCCTCTACCTTGCTCTTAGTCCATCTCCCATGGGAAGATTTCTGCGGGCTCTGTAGAAAATAAATAACGTAAAGATTATTCTCAGAAGTTCCTATTCCTCAGCTCTGTGTGAAAACACTGCACACATGCATTGCACGTTGCTATGCCTGTGTCCACCCACTGTACACAGAGGGCTGAAAAAATGAGCAGCTTTTGCATTTCATTTCATTTCATGGTTGTGTTGAAGTAACGATGTCTGTGGGATTTGCAGCTCCATGAACAGAACTTTGAAATTACCACTCTCCGAATAGATGTTGTCACCGACGGGCGGCACGCAGAGGTGGAGTTCACCACTGACTGGCACAAGGATGCTGAGAGGAGGGATCTCACTGTCAACTCCATGTTCTTAGGTAAATTTGAAAAACAGTTGTGTGGATGAAGCAGTGAATTTGAGTTTTGCCAGTGAATTCTGTCTCTGTGTCAAAGGTCTGTGTAAGTACATGAGATGCTCTGACAGACAGGCCAATCACACAGCTCCCCCTTTCCAGATGAGAGTGTTTCACTGTGCCAGCCTTTACTTCTGTAAATTCATGTTCTGTTTTTTCATTTTTTTTCTAGGTTTGGATGGGACGCTCTATGATTTCTTTAATGGCTATGAAGACTTGAAAAACAAGAAAATCAGATTTGTGGGGAAGGCAGCTGAGAGAATACAAGAAGATTATTTAAGGATCCTGAGATACTTCAGGTAAGAGGTTTTGCCTTTCCTTGATAAATAAACTGTATGAAGTTTCAAAAACATGCAAAAAGTTACCAGTGATGTAAAAAGAGTTGTGGTTGTCATATTTCCTTTCCAACCTAAATGATTTTATGATTGTAAGTGGAATAGTTTTCTAATCTAACATCCAGGGGTTTTATTTGGTAGATTTTATGGAAGAATTGCAGAGAAACCTGGAGATCATGAACCTAATACGCTGCAAGCAATTAAAGAAAACGCCAGAGGCTTGGCTGGAATATCAGGAGAAAGGATTTGGGTGGAACTGAAAAAAATTCTTCTTGGAAGCCACGTCAATCATTTGGTTCAACTTATGTATGAGCTGGACATTGCCCAGTACATAGGTAAAGTGAAATGCAGTTTGATTTCCTACTCCTATATCTTATACAGACAGAATTTTGTGGCAAATTGAGATCAAACTTGGGTTTACACAGAAATTGGATTTTATTTTTATCCTGTGCTAACACCTACTTTTCTTAGTAACACTTCTTTGCACTTTTTGTGTGTTTTTAGGGCTACCACTTGATGGGAATTTAGAGGAGTTTTCCAGAGTCACTAAAAACATCCAAAATCTGTCTCCAAAACCCATGACTGTCCTGACATCCTTGTTCAAGGGGAAGGATGATGTCACAAACCTGGACCTGAGGCTGAAAATCTCCAAGGAAGAAAAAAACCTTGGCCTTTTCTTGGTGAAGCACAGGCAGGAGTTAACCAAAGCCTCGGGGCCAGAACCTCTTAGACCATACCAGGACTTCCTGATGGATGTGAGTGTCGTTCACATTGCTTCATTTGGGGCTTCACAGTGAACTCAGTTCATTTTAAGACATTTATGAAAAACAAACCTACTGCATTTTAGCAGTTCTGAGCACCATGTGCTCTGGGGCAATTTTTGGACTGATTTAAAAGTCAGTCAGGCTGAAAAAATGCCACATTCAGTTTCTTGTGACCTTACCTGGGGCTGGCAGTTTGCTGTCCTGTTGAAGTACGAAACAGGAGCTGGGCCTCAAGGAGAAGTTTGGCTTTTGTCTGTGAAATTCAGCTCTGAATTGTGAATGGAGAATCAGTGCAATTCCTGGTGTTCTTCCCAAGGCCCAGGATGCAACCTGGGATGTTCTTCCACAGCAAAGTGAGGCCATTTCCAGGTGAATTCTGCACTTCTAGAGCAGCACCTGATACTGAGGGCAGGAACCATTCCCCAGAGCCAGGCCTGTCTCCCACAGGAAAGGTGATGGACAAGGACTACAGCTATTACCTGGAATTCAGGGAGTATCTCCAAGGATCTCCCAGAGCCTGAAAGACTCAGTTTTAACACCTGTGAAGCAGGAGAGATCCTTGCTTCCACAGTCCCAGCTTGTCCAAGATCTTGCCTAACGAAGAGTAGTGGGAATAGCACAATGCTGAGCACGCTTGGAGCTGTTCCTGCTATTTCATACTGAAATGATTGATGTTGTTTTGCCTTTTTTTTCCTAGTCTAGGGAAGCTAACACCAATTCCAAGATCTTTGAGCTCCTGAAGTACCAAGGAGAGGAACAGCTTTTGAAAGAAATGCAGGAATGGACTGTGCCCTCGTTCCCTGTCAGTGGCCACGATCTCCGGAAGATGGGGGTGTCCTCTGGGAAGGAGATTGGGACAGCACTGCAGCAGCTGAGGGACGAGTGGAAAAAGAGTGGATACCACATGGATAAAGAGGAACTGCTGAGCTGCCTGAAGAAGTTGTAAAGTGAAGAATACCAGAACTGTTCGTGCCCTGATCTGAGTGGAACTGAGCTCCCAGGAAACTGAGCCTCTCACAGCCAACTGAGCATTTGTCAATTTAACATTTTCATTACTAATTCCTGACTTCTGCAAGGAGAGGTGGCGTTTTGTAATAATGTAGAACGTTGTTTGCCACATTCCACCTTCTCAACCTCTCTTTGCTGTTTTTAGTGATAAATATTTCCTGTTTTATCATGACTTAGAGCATGAGAGGTGACGGCAAGATTTTTCTCCTGACTTTCTATATCAAAAAAAAACAACCCAAAATCCCCCTAAAAAGGTTGTTTGTGTCTTCTAGATAAAATCGTGGAGGGGTTTTTATGTGCCTAGGAGAATGTCTGGAATTAATGGGCTCTATCTTAACTATTTTTGTACTTAAAACTGGATGGAAATACTCACTCCAGCAGTTCCTAACAGCCTTGCCATGGAAATCCAGGCTCTTTTCTAGGACTGATTTTATTTTTCAGAATTCCAGAATCAGCCTTGGGTTAAAAGGATGACTTGGCTGAGTGAGTATCATGAATTTTCAGTAGTTTTTCAGTAACTTATCACTGAGTAACTAAATCCACAGCAAGCTGGTGAGGGTTCTACATTGTATTTTCAACTTCAGGTGTGAGGCAAACTATTAATGTTAATTAACATTACCAAGGGGAGATCCAGCTCCTTGTCTTGGGGATTTGGAGCACAGCTATTCCTGGTCTTTATGAATGTCTTCCTCTCCGTGGGGTTTTTGGTGTGCTGTTAAAAAATCTCTGAGAGCAGCTCTTGTGTGTCTAAATCCTGTTGCAGGTTGAAGTTTTCCTACAGAACCATGGTAACGAATAAATTCCTTTGGATTTCATTTTCCTTGGATATCATTTTGCGACACTAGGTGGCAACACTGGAGCAATGCTGGAAAAAATCAGCATTATGACTTTTACAAAACTTCCCAGCTGCCTTTGGTTTTCCTGGGATGTCTGGTCCTTTAAATAAATTATCCTGAAGGTGCTTGGGAATTTGTGGGAGCCAGCAAGGGAAGAGGCAAAGTGCTGTTTGTTAGTAAGGCAAATCTCACAAGAACAGGACGCTGCTTAATTTAGTGAGGTGATGAAATTGAAGCCTCCTTTGTGTAATTTCTGGAACTACTGAAATCTTGGGAGGGAGAGTGACAAAATTCAGGGCTGTAGAGAGTCCTTTACGGATCTCACCAAAGTGCAGCTTTAGGGCAATGGCTGTGGAGGTGGCAAAATATTAACAATTTACCCAAAATTGCTGTCAGGGTCCAAGTCCCTTTGGAGAGAGGATGTTTAAGGACAAAAGCTTCAAATTTATGATCTTAGCATGGATCAAATGGGTACTTTGGACAAAGTTTAGCAGGGAGATCTTCCCATGAGTGCTGAGCTTCCATTTCCAGCTTTTTGCCAGCCCTGAGAGGGTGCCTGGATCCAGTCCTGCTTCCAGATTTAATCACTGGTTTATGCCTAAAGGATTGTTCAGCTGTCAGGGAACCTTTGCACAGCTTTGTCCCCTAGGATTAAGGATGACAACCCAAATCATGCATATGAACAGCAAGGAATGATTTATTTAAATTGATGCTGGTACTGATTAGCCTGAAAAGACTTTAATCAGAATTATTTACTGCACAGTATAGAGAGTTACAGCTGCTGTAGACTGCACTATTAAATCAATCATTTCAAAGGCAGTTTAATTATTAGTAAGTAGAAATTGATGGGTTTAATTGGAGATTATTTGGCCAAGCTGGTGCCTAAAAGCNATCCTGCTACAAAGGGCCAGGGCTCACAAAAACCAGCAAAACCAGATTATTCCACAAGCACGTCCATGAACAGTCCTGCATGGAATTCAGTGCAGGGAGCACCTGTGTTCCAACACCTCTTTAAAGATCAGCTCGTGCTTGAGGTTTCCCATTGGGCTATTGAGTATCTCTGTTTATCTTCCACTAAAATTAACCCCTAGGAAAATGGAAGGCGTGAAATAAAAAATATTCACATATTTTAGGCAAGCAGTGCCAGCTTGGGATCTGGAAAAATGCTGGGTTTAAATAAACTCTCCTTAGTAGAGTATGGGCTATTTAAACAGCAACAAAGAAGAGATGAAAAAGTTTGATGCACACATGGTCAAGTAAAGTTCTCCAACAGATTACTTGACTAATTAAATGATATTCACAATGGGTTTTAATTACCTGACAACCTCCCCTCTCTCCCATGCTATTCCTTACCTTCTCTGTCCTGGGCACAGACTTGGAAGTGAAACTTTTGACTTTTTGCAGCCAACCTGTTTAAAATCCATCATAAACCCAAATGTTTCCTTCTCCCACCCCGAAAATCAGCAAAACCAGGTGAGTTTTGAAACAAACTGAATTTTATTCTTTGCAAATATTTGCAAGCCACAAGATTTGTCAGAGAAGTTGTCCCAAAAGGCAGAGAGAAGGAGTTAAAGCAGAGACTGGGCTACCCCTGGAGCAGTTTACAGAGCAATTAAAGGTGACAAAGAGAGGAACAAATGAACTGCAGCACATCCAAAAAGAGCATTAATAAAAAACAAATGAGTATCTGAAATGTCTCAGACCCCGTGTCCAAGTGGTTCTGCCTATTTGTCAAAATGAAACTAAAATAAATGAAAATTTGCAAAGTTACAGGCTCTGACTGGGAGTGTTGGTGATGCTGCAATGATGGTTTGAAAATGAGCAAGTCTGTGCTGTAAATCCTGTGATCCCTCAGTCCTGCCCACTGGATTAATTAATTCCTGCATGAAGCTACTCAGCCAATCAATGGGGTAAATCTAGTAATTATTCAAAAATTGGTTTACTTTGTTTAGCTCTCCTAAGGTGTTGCTATCTGTATTTTTCCATACTGGTGTTCCAAACTTTCCTTAATCCCCACCAATAGTTTTCTTTTCAAAACAGAGAAAAAAGCATGGAAAATATGAACCAATGTAAGGAACCATCCCCAATGCCACACCCTGGAGTGCTGGATACTCTGATGCCTCCCAGGTGGATTCACCACCACAGGATTCAACCTGCAAAGCTGACTCCAGCATGGCAAACACTACACAGGTTAAGCACATGGAACAGCATCATCAGCAATAAAATTTAATTAGTGTTCATTTACTCCTGACTTGCCTTGATTGTATTAGTTCACATTTGACTACATACACAAAAAACCCCAAAAATATGCTTATTCTGGATTCAAACATGGCCATTTTTAATTGAGAATCCAAAAGACTCGGCCAAAACCCCAAACTGAACTTTTAGAAGTTCAGTGACAGCTGAGAAAATCCTTTTGAAATTCCCCTTCCCCAGTGAATGCTCACACCAAGGCAGCAGAAGGTGCTGGGAGCACCCTCCAACTTCTTGCCACCACCCAGCCCCACTGAGGGTCACAGGAACAACAGACAGGAGGGACTTTGAGGGGAAAAGTAACAGAATAACCCAAATGTACAGCCCAGAGGTGCTGCATGTGCAGGGCTGAGGGGAAGCCAGGCCTGGTTCCAGTGGAGTCACAAACACAGAGCACTCAGTCTCCCTCTCACACCAGTGCTCGGCTCTCCAAGCTTATAATGAATCATTACCAACATCCAGAATGCTTTCTGGATGAAAATGAGCCACCATCACCCTCTGCTTGCTCCCAGCCACATCCCAAATGCTGCTTTTCACAGCCCACTGCCGAGTCAGGGCACCGCACGCAGAACTGAGCACAGAATTAAGAGGTGTCCAAGAAGAACAGAAGCAGCACAGAGGTAGAAAGTTTCAAAGAACTAAACCTGAGTTACACAATTAATCTCTACATACCTGGCATGACAAATAGCCAGCAGCAAGTGCATGGCTTGGGGGGTTTTTCCAGCTGGAGGTACCACACTGCCATGGGAATCAGCTCCTGGTGTGCTGCCTTGGCCCTCAGCTGGAGTGATCTGTCCCTGCTACACCTGCCTGGAGCCTGACAGAGAACAAGCAACCACTGGCTCGTGTCTTAAACTTGACTAGTTTTACACCACTGTGAAGAAAAAAAGAGTGAATGATAAAAGCTTCACGAGAAAAACAAGTGTTTATGTGCACGAGCACTGGAAAAAATCTCCATTGCCATCACCAAAGTGCATTCTGAGAGGAAAAAAAACAATACATCAGTGGGAGAAGCTGCCCCAGTTTGGCACCCAGTTGTGCCAAAAATTAAAAATAAAAAACAAACCAAACCAAAAATCCAGCAAGAAACCTCCCCACAAGAAAGCACTGCCTTTATTTCTGTTTTATTTGGAAACTTTTGCTCTTTATAAGGTGATAATGTGAAATTTTACTTTATGATCTGAAAGTTAAAATAATTAAAAGAGATTATTCCTTTACTTTGCCACAACAAGTACTAAAAAATCACCTCAGTGGGTTGTTTTAGAGTCCTTCCCAAACCCCTGGACACCTCCACTGGTAAATTAACCAGGAATAATTTGGGGAAGTAATTGAAGCACACTAAACAGAACATGACAAGGCTGTTTACCCCCTGGGAGCGTCCCGTGCCCTTCTTATCAACAGTTTAAAATTTAAGACTTCTAAAGCCAAATGGACTAAACAGGTGAGACAACTTCTAAGGAACAGATACTTCCCCACGGGTTCCATCCTGGGAGGCAGCTGCAATTCCAGCTTTTGCACATTCCAGCACTCAGAAACTCTCGAGCTGCTCCTCTCTTCCACGGTTATTCAGCAAAAAGCTGAGAAACAGCACAAGCAGCAAGCCTGAAGGACTCCAGAGAGTTAGAAACAGGGACTCTCTGCACACCGCGTGTAAGCGCGCTACAGCAAACGCTCCACAGCGGGTCACTGCTATCGACCATCCCAGGAATACCGCACAAACCACACCCTGCTGATCGGGATTTTCCTTCGATTTTAGCTCCCATCTCCCTTCCTTCACTGCAAGCGGGAATTACACAAGTCCAGTCTCAAGTGCATCCACGTGGACCAGAGACTTCCAGGTGTCCCACGCGGACCCTCATCCCTGGCGTGTCCTGGCACCCCCTCCCCAGGACCGGTCCGGAGCTGCCGAGCAACAGCCCGGGGAGCCGGGGGAGCCCGGTTCCCCGGGGATGGCAGGGGGTTCCTGGGGTTCCTGGGCCGAGGAAGCATGGAAGCAGCACGGAGCAGGCTGGGGGCGTCACAGGCACAGCAGCGGCGAGCGGCCGCGCTCCGAGTCCTCGCCGTCGCCCTCGGGAATGCGGGGCAGCAGCGCCGAGCGCGTCAGCCCCCAGAACTTGGGAGGGGACAGCTCCTTCCTGGTGGCTGTGAACTTCCAGCCCATGTGGCTCCCGCAGATCCTGCACTGGGCTATGGTCCAGGCGTACCTGCCGAGGGCACAGCAAAGCCTTGGTGAAGGAGAAGGCGTTGGGGAAACGTTTCAGCAAGCAACAGTCCCGTGCTGGATTTGGGTGACAATTCCCAAATTGGGTTTGGGTGACAATTCCCAAATTGGGTTTGGGTGACAATTCCAAAATTGGGTTTGGGTGACAATCGCCTGCTGGATTTGGGTGACAATTCCCAAATTGGGTTTGGGTGACAATTCCAAAATTGGGTTTGGGTGACAATCGCCTGCTGGATTTGGATGACAATTCCCAAATTGGGTTTGAGTGACAATTCCAAAATTGGATTTGGGTGACAATTCCAAAATTGGGTTTGGGTGACAATTGCCTGCTGGATTTGGGTGACGATTCCCAAATTGGGTTTGGGTGACAATTCCAAAATTGGATTTGGGTGACAATTCCAAAATTGGGTTTGGGTGACAATCGCCTGCTGGATTTGGATGACAATTCCCAAATTGGGTTTGAGTGACAATTCCCAAATTGGGTTTGAGTGACAATTCCAAAATTGGGTTTGGGTGACAATCCCCTGCTGGGTTTGGGTGACAATCCCCAAACTGGGTTTGGGTGACAATTCCAAAATTGGGTTGGGTGACAATCTCAAGACGGATTTGGGTAACAATCCCAAACTGCATTTGGGTACCAACCCTCAGCTGGATTTGCAAAGAATCCTCAGGAATCCAGTGCCCATCTCCCATCTAAAAGCCTGCAGACCTTCAAAAACTAAAGAAAAATCCCCACAAACATCCCATCCCCAAAGCCCTCTCTCCTTCAAAGAGAGGAAGCAACCAAAGCTTTTTATTGTCCCAGGTTCCAGCAGTGAGAAATGCTGAGAGCCCTAAAGAGGGATCAGAAAACTTCTCAGAGTAAATTATTTAATGGGAATCAAAGTGATTTTTGCCCTGCTTTTCAAATAACAGGAACTGCTGCACTTCCCACAGCAGCAGAGCTTTTCTCTAAGAGTTTTATGAGGTAGAACATGAATATTTCAAAGCCATCATAGAAGAGCTGAGAAAACACAAAAGGATGAGCAATATTAACTCCAGATATTAAAAGTCTCAAATTTTCTTTAGGGAATGTTAAATTGTGTGACAGAAATGCCAGACATCCTCCAAGTCATTGCTCAGTTCTGTGATATTGCAGGAAAAAAATCCTGGATGCAAGACCTGTTATTATGAGGCAAACTTTTACATCTGAACACTTAATTCTGTTACTGTCTCAGCGAGGCAGACTCGATATTAATTATTTATTATTAAAATAAAATCAAATATAATCAGATCGATACAAATGTTATTTGTTTTTAATTTGATGTAACATTTATTTAGGCTTTAGATATAAAAATGCATTTCAGTAGACTCAATGCATTTATATATTCTGGTTTTCATCTGCACTGAAGCTGTGTGAAGACAATTCTGAAAACAGTTGTGCTTCAAACAAAACTACACACCAAGAAACTTCCAGACAGCTTGGTTTAAACAGTTTAGATTCTAGATTATGATTTAAAATCTTAATATTTCCCCGTATTAAAAAAAAATTAAATTCTGCAATATTTTATGTGATTTTTCCATTTTACTCTGTATTTTGAATAAGTCTAAATTTACTTCCTTATTTATTAAATGAGCAAAATTACGACATGTGCCTAAAAACTCAATGTTTACTATTCCACGCTCCCAGAAGTAGCCAATTTGGGTAATTTTCTAATAAAATGTTGCTGCTCTTACCCAGGGAACCAGCTGTGCTCTGTGGAGGGCCGTCCACTGAGACTCAGGTTGCAGGCTTTATATACAGTGAGGGTTTCATGGATGTATCCATGGGGATTCACATAGGCTGCCATGGGCCCACACAAGGATAAGCTACAACACACAAGGAATTTTGTCAGAGAGCAAGGAAAAGTAAAAAAATAAATTAATTAATTGAATAAATTAAAAAAAACCCCAGCTCCAAAAGGTGGTGAATGTAAACAGAGGAAAAACTGCCAGCTACGCTTAAAATATTTCAACAGAGCAAAAAAAACCAAACACTTCTTGTAGGGGGAAAAAACAAAGTACCCTGAATTATGGTATTAAAAACTGAAAGAAAATAAATGATAATTTAAAATATCATTGCTTAAATTTGCTTCGAATTGCAGGAAAGTACACAATAGACTCATCCTGTGTATTACTTTAAACAGCAAGAAAAGCAAGGAAAATGTATCTTTAGAAGTAAGTAACTTTAAAATGTAACTTTAAAAGTAAGTAAAATGTAACCTTTAATTCTTAAAAGTTTAAAAATGTTCATTTATTGCACCAACTTCTCAGCACCTTCTGTCAAAAGTTCAGCATATTGATGCAGCAGGAATTGTGGTGTCTGCAATCCATTATTTGATTAGAAGATAAGAAATGGCTTTTAATTACCTCATCAGCTCCTTATCACACTGATAAAGAAAAACTGTGGGGAGTCTTTGCTAACCCAAACCATCTTTTAACCTTCCCATTATCAGAGGGGATGGGCTGATGGGAGCTAATCAAGATTAAAAGCAGTGACAAGGCTGACAGAAGCAGCAATTATTTGGGAAATGTAATCGTTGTTAAACATGGGAGATGTTGTACAGGGCAAACACAGAATGGGGCCAGTTATCAGGAATAACCTCAAATGCTTCAAGGGAAAAAGGAATCACAACATTTAATGGCTTAAATAGGAACCTTCCCTGCGTGTCAACATCCTGAGAGCCTGTTCATATCCCCTAATTTGCGCAATTAATTTGCTCTTGTGGCCTGTTAACACGGCCTGAGAAATAAAATTTGGGATATCAAAACCTTTATTCAGAAATACCAGGATGAAAAAGTCTTTATGTGAGACATTTGTATTTCAAATTGTTCAGTGCAAAGTGCCGGGGCTGTGGCACACCACCAATTTCTGTTCCAATGTACCTGGAAATGCTGAGATTTCCTAACTTTTTATTAAAAAAGCTCAAATACAAACTCTCTATAAATATTTACTTAAATTTTATTGGAGCCATGGCAAACCCAGCAGTTTTAAGACTTAACCCAGCTTAATCTGCTCTGCTGTGCCCGTGCTTCTGACCAAGGAGCTGTCCAAGATGAAGAGTAATAAACTCACCTGAATATTTCATTCTTAGTAGTTATTTCTGTGTCTTGGCATTGCTTACAACAGAGAGACGTGCACTGGGAAAGAGAAACAAAGAGGATAATTTCATTAATTTCCAGATGCTTGTCAGCAGTGGGAAATAATAAAAAATGTCTTTCCCTTTCCATCAGAACAGACTTTGGATCAATTGTTTTGTTCATCTGAGCAGAAGTCACTGATGTGGGTTATTTCTTCGACGCATTTTACTTATTTAAGCATTAATTATTAACTAAAAGACATAACAATTTTCATATCATCCCCACAAAAAGATCCACTCACAGAGAATTGGATCTGACTCCACAAAGATAATAAATGAGCCAACCTTTTAAGGTCTCTAAAGCCTAATTTAGAAAAAAAACCCTTTGCTCTTCTGCAATACAGCACAGAAAAAGCAGATGAGACAAATGCAATCATTAAGTCTTTCTTAAATTTGAGGGTCCTGTAGATCAATGGGTTTAATTTTCTCACAAAAATAGGTAAAACATATTGATCTCTCTCCTGGAGATTATAACAGATTAATCCATCTTCTACAATTTCTACAAGGCAGAACTAAACAATTCATCACTGACACTGCCCAGAAAGTCAGCATTTAAAGCAGCTCAGCAGAACACTCCCATTCATTTCCAGGATGTGCATTACTTGTACTTCTCTTTAAGGGCAATGCCTGTGAAATTCCCCCCAAAATGAGCCACAGGATTTTGGAATAAAATGCTGCACCCAGGGACAGGGACAGTCCTCTTAAAACTCGGGAGTCTGTGTGGCTGAGCCCCCTGAGCTGTGACTCCTGTGCTCTGCTTGACACCACACACTCAGATCACTCTCTCCTCTCTCCTTTGCTCCTTTCAGAGCTTTTTGTTGGATTTCAGCTGTTCCAGCTCCTTTCCTGGAGCTGCCACTGGTCCTGTCTCACTCTGCTCTCTGGAGATGAGCAAGGACAAGAGCTCTACTACCCAGACCCTCTGCACCCCCTCTTGAAGCTGCTCTGGCCTCTCTCTCCAGCCAGGGACGTTCCCCACCTCCCTTACACACCCTCCCTCACAGATTGCAGTCCAAGGCTCACACAGCACCGAGAGCCCAATTCAGCCACTATTCCAATCCACGGCTCCACTTCCAAACCTCTCTAATGGCTGCAATCAGCACTCCCAAGTGGAACTCTGAGTGTTACACCGGGAGTCAGGCACATCCCTTAGAACGAGCACTGGTAACGGGTTAACGATGGGGAAAGCTGATAAAAGCCCCATAGAATTCACTGGTATCAGGGAAAGGAAAGTGGATCAGCTCTCAGGATCGGTTTTCTTACTGGAAATTACATTCTGAACAAGCCAGGGCATGCTAAAGAACTCTGGCCAAAAAAGACTGGATTGGACCAAAATGCTGCTAAATAAACTGTAAAAAGCCACAATGCACTGCCCCTTCTGACACGAATACAGAACAGTTAAACACATTTACAGACCAAAATGTCACACGATGATGAAGAAAACACCTTTTGGGTATAGGCTAAAAAGCAACTTTAACTTGAATTCATGAGGGTAATTTAAGTTTTCCCGTCTCTTTGGAATTTATGGAAAATATATGATCACTGAACATGAACAGTTCTCAGTAGCACTCGAGTAATCAGGGTGTTTGCAGAGTTTCAACTCAGAAAAGGCAAGTGAAACTTAGTCTGATTCCAGCTTTTTGTCTCAGAATTTGGAAGAGATGTTTTCTGTCTCCTTTCTTTAAATTTCTGGTGCATGAACTTTGGGAAGAGGATCACTATTAAAATGGTATCTCAGGTTCACTTTTCCCCAGAAAGAGGCAAGAATTTAATGGCAGCACTTTTCAGGCAAACAGGCAAAACTTCCACTGCTCTGTATTCATTAGACAAACCCAGTACTGTTATTTAGAAAATACAAATTATTATAAAGAACTGTACTACACCAAAACAGAACATTTAGAACATTACAAGACCGTGGCAATGGAAAACAGCGAAGGGAAACAAGGTTTTGAACATCTTAAGAAGGAATTGCCTAATAAATAAATATATGTCTTTTACAAAAAAAATCTGTTTAGTCCAGTCTTTAGATTTATGCTCAATACTAGGAAGATTTTGCTACAAAATCCATGAGTTTCCATGGCAAAATGATACTCGGTCCAGGTGTCATTGTGGGGCTGTGATGGTTGTTAACAACATTGGACTTCTAGCACCATCTCTTGGCTNCATTTTCCTTTTGAGCAAACTTTTGAAGAAATAACAGAACACCAAAATTCATCCTCCGGAAGGATGAGCCGGAAATTCCACAATTCCTGCAAGAGATTGTAACAGTCACTGCTATTTTTTTGGCAATTTGATGGCAAATAAAGAAGAACTACTCACTTTGTTCATGATATCTAACTCGCAGCGGAGCCTCTGCACAGCACTGCCTATTTTGAGCAACTGGATACGTAAAGCATCATCAATGGGCAGGCAGGCAGCAACTCTGTAAGAAAAATCTAGAAATGAGAAAGCAGCAGGTCTGTTAGAATTAACAGAGAAATAAATCCAACCATTTACTTATTATTTACTCTACCGCAGGTAATTATCTAAGCTGTGGTCTCGTAAGAAATTTAAAAAAGGAATTTAAAACGTGGGTTCGTAAAACCTCGTACCTATCGGGTTTGATGGAAGGGATTCATCTTTGAGGTTTTCATCCCACTCGTGGAGCTGCCTCTTGACTCTTTCCATCAAGGTTTCCTTTTGTTGGAAGAAAAGCCTAATTTAAATACATAGGTATTGCTGTTTTCTTCTTAGGAAAAAAAACAAAAGGGAAGCAAAATGTAGACTAAGCTCTTCTCCCTAAGTGGACAGTAGCTTTTAATTAAAGAATAATTAACGGATCACTTGGTACCTGCGTATTGTAACTGGTTTTGCTCTGAGACAACACAGAAGGAACCACAATCTCTGCTATCCCTCCCAGACATTTGCCCTAGGAAGGAGGGAACAACCACAGAGGAGGAAGCCCCTCCTGATCTTTTCACACTACACTGAATGTAAAATGCTTTAAAATGGAAATTACGAGCCAACAAAACCAAAGCTTTCCTATTATCCCATGCTTAACTACTACAACTATAAAGTTCACTGCAGTTATTTGATTTAAAGGTGAACTTACAGCATCATAGAGAGAGTAGAGCCAGGGGGGCCAAGATGTCAAACTTGCACAGTGGAACTTCCTCTGAAACCAAACCCACAAATATTTATTCTTTTAAAAAAGCAGATTTTAGGGACGGGGTTTTTTAAAACAAATAAAACAGGGGAGACAGACCTGATTATTTAAAGATACAAGAAATTATCCCCATCAGGACCAGCACCTCACTGTGAAGCTTCCAAACCCATTTTCAGATGCACTGAGGGCTAAGCCTTCTGAACAGGCCAATACATGGATTTTGTCACAAAACCTGTCTCTGCATTAAGGCTTTTCTGATGTTTAGTAATAAAAAACTAAGTCTCTCAAAAGGGGACCTATCTGAAATGGAGACAGTTCAAAATTTAAGTGCTATTAACAGCGCATCTGTTCCTAAGTCTCCACCAGCTGTCCCTGGAACCACCAAATTTCCACCAGTGTAATGTCATTTGCTTAATTAACCAACTTTCTCCAGTGATTTCTGAACACAGAAATGTAGAGCTTTAGTTAATAAAAGTCTGAAAAGCAGCACACAACATAACTACATTGCTTTTCAAAAGAGGAGCTCATATTGCACTGCAAATATGTACAAATTCAATTTTAATCTCCCCCTTGAGGGCAACTCTCCTCATTTACAAATTACAGTAGAGAGACGGAGGTCAACAGGACAATTAGCCTGCTCTGGAGCTGCATCCCAGGTTTTTCCTACAGTGGGTTCACTTCAGCTTCATGTCAGCTTCACCTGACAGAATCAGCCTTGGATGGGGACTCCCACCCCACAGCCCAGTGTTTCTGGGCTCATTAACTCACATGAACTTGGTCAGGAACTCTGAAAATCAAGAGCTCTTTGTTATCAATGGAGATTTTTATTTGATTTTGAGGGTACAAGAGTTCAAAACCATTGAAGAAAAAAGCAAATCCAAACATGAGTCGCATTACCAGACTCTTTATTAATTTCTGGAGGTAGTTCCAAAGATCTCTACAGAGACAGAAGATTTCAAGGGAACTTCTCTCTGTCAATGACCAAAACAATGGAATAAATAATAGATACAGACAGAAACTGGCACAGGTTTCCCAGAGAGGCTGTGGACTCCTCATCCCTGGAAGTGCCCCAGGCCAGGCTGGGCAGGACTTGGAGACACTTGGGACAGTGGAAGGTGTCCCTGCCCATGGGATGGATGGGCTTTAAGGACCTTTCCAACCCAGACCATTGTGTGATTCCATGAAAAGCAGGAGCTTGGAATCGGCCTCCCCTGTAGTGCCTGCCTCCTCCTCTAGAGATGGAATTGGATACTGATTCTCAAGATGCCGTCAAAAATTAAGACAAAAAAATACAAAACCAGAATAACCAAAGCTGTAGAGTAACTTCTCACCTTTTGGTACTTCTGCCACCACTGCCGGATGGCTCTGTCCTGCCAGGAAGTGGGTTTGGAAGAGGGAATCACGTGGCACCTGCTGAGAGACTGCAGCTGCACTGCTGACATGGTGGGAGGCAGCACTCGCTCAGGCAGGATTTGTACTTTAGCCTGCTGGTTTCTGAGAAAGGAAACAAAAAGGTGACGTGTACACGTATTTTTTAAATGTTTTTTTCAAATACACGCGTTCAAAAAAATGGATTTTACTGCTTATGGGAACACAGGCTGGCGCAGTGGATTAATCACTCCACAGCGCTAGAGAATTTAAACAATAACCCATTCTATCAGAACTTCTTTTTATTTCAGAGCACTACAGATCTGTTGGGATTGTGGTGGACAGAAATACAGACAGATTGGCACTGGCAACACAGCTGAATGTTCCACAATCTCAGCACTATAGATTTAGATTTTTGTCTCCTCAAGTTACTTTTGGTATAAATAATCAACTCTTCCACCTCAATGCCCCAGTTTAGCTGAAATGCACTTTGTTATCTTCAAACCACAAAAGCTTCTGTGCTCAGCTAGAGGTCAGAATCAGCAGAAATAGGATACAGACTCTGATCAGATTTTAATATCCCAGCATCAAAGGTCACCTCTTCCACAAAGACCTCAGCATATGTTACGTGGCTACTAAGAATGCTGTCCAGCAGGAAAGACTTCATGTTTTATCTGGATTGTGCAACAGGAATCCTGAAATATTGAGGGGTGTGTCATTACAAATTTCTAATTTTCTCACAGGGACAGCACTGAACTGGTAACTTCCAATAAATTATAAGATTATGTTGTGCCAAAAGCACTCAGGAATCAGAAACACCAAGAATTATGGAAATGTTCTTCTCGCTAAGGAGCTCTGGACAGTGAATTTCCAGTAACAAAGCTGCTGCTGCTGCAGCTGTCCAAGCACTGCCACCGTGTGTCCAAGCAGGGCTTTTCCTAAGCTGTAAATTCAGAGTCTGTTATTTGGAACCAAATGCTAGAGAGCAAACCGCACAGATGTTCTTCACTTCTTCAGCTGCAGGTCACAAACCCACAGCAATGCTGCTCTTTCTAAAGCAATGCCACTATGCTGAATTGCAGGATAAAGGTGAGCAGCTCTAGATTTACAGATCTGGAGTAATACTTCACAAGCCTTGCAGAAAGTATTACAGAAGCTCTAGCAATTGTGCTAAGAATTGTCACATGCTCCCAGATCAATGCTGGAGCCTGGACCTGTGGCCAGTGACACTGCCATGGTGCAGGGCACAATGCCAAGGACCTGAAAATGAGGGAAGAGTCAGCATATTCTTACTGGATGTTCAGGATCTTGATCACTTTTAGAAATTGAAAAAGGCATTAATTACATAATACATTAAAACTAGTCAGAAGAGCCTCTAAATATCACAGCTATCAAACAGGAATATAGAAAACAAGAGAATACTCCTATCAAAGTTGACTTGAGTATGGAATTAACTGCCTAATTTTCTTACCCATCTGACTGTGTTCGTATTTCAAGCACCTTGAACCTCTGTCTTCCTATTGCCTTCACCTTGACTGTTTCCACTCCGTATTCCTGCTCTTCTCTGTAGGCATAGATTTCTGCTGTTGTTCCAAAATGTGCTTCCCTCTCATGTGCATTACTAAAAGTAACAGAATTAAAGAGGAATTAAATGGATTACCCCCCTCCAAAGAGCACCACTCATTCAGACTCCAGTCTGCCTGCACTGACTGTACATGATTGGTCTGATGAAAAAAGCAATTTTTGGTGAAATACCTTTAACTAATCACAATAATATTTTTTCCATTATAAAGCAACTTCTATTGTTTTGGTTGGTTGGGTTTTTTTGCCAGGTGATTTTATTTTAGATGTGACATTCTGGGAGCACAGGGATCACCAGTGTGTCAGCATTTCAAATGCAGACACTGAAAGCACCAGCATTCTTCGGATTCACTTCGTAACAGGAACTGTTCCCACCTCCCACACAATTAATCCATAGTAAATTGCAGGGGGAAGAGGGAGGAACATTCCCAAGTTCTTCTGGCACTGATCAGCTTTTCTCTTCTCTACTTTTCTATCACCTCCTGTCTCTCAACTCTGCTGTGAAACATTTGCCAGTGCTTGTTAATTCACACACAAAACAAGCAACAATACAGCTCTCAAAACAAGAATGTGACTTTGACATTTCAGGTCAAGGCTTATTCTTTACAAGACGGAACAAACAGTTACTGAAATGCAGAGGATGCTCAAACAAGGAAGCAGATCAGCACTTGCTGTTTCTCCACACAAACACGTGAGGCTGTCAAGCACCTACACTGCCATTACACATCGGAAGACAATTTTTGTTAAACAATTTCAGCTTGTTATCGAGCACAGAACCGACACGACCATCTGCTTTCGCTTTAGTATCCACAGAAACTGTGCTAAAAACATGCCGCACACACCAGCAACCCGCCCGTGGCTTTTTACCTGTATGCAAGGACAGCAAAGGTTCTGTCTTTCTGAATTAAATTCCGCACCATGCTAACCTCTTGGGGGCGGAAGAGCTGCAGCGGCAGCGTCTGGCCGGGGATCAGCATCACCATCACCCGGGGCAGCACGGGGATCACCTGGCAGCTGTCGTCATCGTGCACCGTCCTCCCGTGGAACTCCTCCATGTCCGAGCCCAGGTACTGCCAAGGGCAAGGAGGGACGATCAGGGTGGGGTGGGCGTGGACACGGGGGGGAGCACAGGGATGGAGCTGCTCTGCTGGGAGGAAAGGCTGGCAGAGCTGGGGTTGTTCAGCCTGGAGAAGGCCCCAGGGTGATCTCATTCCAGTATCTGAAGGAGCTACAGGAAGGATGGACACAGAGTCTTTCCAAGGCACGGAGTGCCAGGACGCAGGGAATGGCTCCCACTGCTAGAGGGCAGGGCTAGATGGGATTATTGGGCAGGAATTGTTCCCTGGGAGGGTAGGTCTTCCCACCCACCCACAGGGTGCCCAGAGAAGCTGGGGCTGCCCCTGGATCCCTGGAAGCGCCCTAGGCCAGGCTGGATGGGGCTGGGAGCACCCTGGGATAGCAGAAGGTGTCCCTGCCCAGTGGGTGCAACTGGGTGCCCTTTAAGATTTTTCCAACCCAAACCATCCTATGATCTTGATTCTGTGAAAATAAAATTAAGTTTGTGGCTCAAGAAGATTACAATAAAACTATACAAACCCCACTCGAATCCCTTCAGGATATATTTAATGGACAATACATAAAAACATACCATATGTGATGTGGGCAAACTGGTATCAAAATTAATGATGTTTGGCTTCTCAGCTTCTTTACTATCTTGGTCTTCCACTTCCATTTCATTGTCATCCTCTTCCTCGCTCTCTACTGACAAGCACATACAGAATATTGTGTAGAAATCAATCAGCAAAGACTGAGATACTGAGAAAAACATGAGAATCAGGGAAATGCATTCACTATTCCCAGGCTACAGCCTCGCACAGGGAAATAAACCAGAGAAAAATAATTTTCTTGCTGTTACAGCAAAATCATCATTCTATAGAAAGGGTCAAAAGCTGGTAATTTATTTCTGGAAGGCTAAAGAACAACTTTCCTTGGAAGAAAATAATAAACAAAGGCTGTCAGTTCAGGTTTTCACTACAGTGGTACTTCCTTATCTCAGCTCTGAAGGTTTTCTGTCTGCACACCAGGATGCCAGATAACTTCATTCTTTGCAGGATGCTGAGCAAGGTGTCTGAGGCTGCACAAACCTCAACAATCAAACTGCAAGGGAGGAAGAAGCAATGAAAACTCTGCACTCATGCAGAGACTCTCGCTGGTATTTTAGACAATTTAATTGCTGTCAGCCTCTGCTGTGTGTACACCAAACACAAACCCAGCAAAGGCAACTCCCGAGGAAGCAAATCCCAAGAATCCAAGGGATTTCAGATATCAAACAGTATTTTAAAACTACTGTCTCCTTCCCTATTTCTGAGTGCAAGGACAAGAGAACAGTGAATAATACATTAAAAGCTGGTTTTAGAGAGCCTTTTCCCCCTCTTTGGCCTCCAGACACATTTGTTAAATGCTCCCACAAAATGTTTAGTCACTGGTCTTATTTCTGCTTCACCTCACTTATGTTTTTTTAAATAGTTCATAGTTTACAGAACCTGCTCTTACAGATCGATCCTATATTGAATTTATCTCAGCAAGAAATGATCCAGCACAACAGGAAAGGAGGTTACAGACTCTCTTTGGTATTGTACCTAATTACAGTCCTTTCAGCAATGAGACACCATCTGCCTAATGACTGTTAAAAATACTCCACATCTATGTGAAATTTCTTATATTCAATTAGCAACCCCAACCATGAACAATTACAAGATGTTTAAGATGTCCAAAACAGCCATTATTTTGCTTAGTTTGATGGAGGGGAAGAGCGGGAAGATTTTGTTTGGTTCTGGGGCATCACTGCAGGATGGGGGAGGGGAAAAAACCCAAAAATCTGATTTTTCCACGTGTTCCCATCTGGCTGCATCCATCATTCGCAGCTTTAACAGGGAGAGGCTGCTCCACTTGTCTTTCCGAACACAGGAGGAATTAGCAGCAGTTGATTGGAAAGAATTGTGCCCTGCAAACTTTTGCTGGCTGTTGCCAGAAGCGCACAGTGGCCGCTGTGTGGCGGCGGCTGAGCGACGATGACTCATTTCACTGCAGCAGCACCAGCCAGCCCAAACCACAGAAAACCCCGGCGCCTTCCCTCTCCTCCTCCCTCTCAGCTGGCAAAACAAGCTGAAGCTTTTACACCCCCAACTAGTGGCTTTTATTTATCTCTGAATTCCAGGGTTAGCAGCACCTCCAGCACACAGGAAGGAGGGAAAAGCGAGAGCTGAAGGCTCCCCTGCATAACAAAAATCACATTTCCCTCGCGTTGGTTCACTAACACAACCCAATCCACTCTCAGTGCCTTTGTGCAGAAATGAGGAAATATGAACCTCATTTAAGGAAAAGGGACAAGGTTACGTATACGTCATATTAAGGTTATATTAAGGCTGTATTTCCTAAAATATTCAGGAAATAACTTACTAAGCTGATATTAAAGCTGTATTTCCTCAAATATTCAGGAAAATTGCTTATATTACAGTGATATTAAGGCTGTATTTCCTAAAACACTCAGGAAATATTTTCTTATTATTTAAAACACACAGGCCTAAAGAGCTCACAGAATTCCCTGCCATGGGAAATGACACTGGTTCGTGGCAGGATTTCCTGCTCCCTTCTCCTCTGCATGCTTATTCTGAAATAATGTTTCTTTCAAGTTAAGCACAAACTGCTTGCCAAACCATTCAAACTCCTGTCAGTGTGGAAGCACCATGTGCAGAAAAACACGTTATTACGCAATAATTATGCGTAATTCCCTGGGTGAGGAATTGCACCGGTGTGTGTGACAGGTAAGCCAGGCAGCACATGGGATCCAGCACTGCTCTCCATCCACTCCCGAGCACCTCTGCTTCCCTGCTTATTTCCACTGGAAAACAGCGCAGAGACTTCCTAAAACAACAGAGGGTTTCCTCCCTTTCTTTGGGTTTCACAGAGGTCTCGATGCACAGAGAAGTGCCTGCTTTGCCCACTCTGGTGGAAACCCCAGGCGCGTTTCACCCCACCGGCTGCCCCGAACACCCGTGACCGCGTGTCCCTTCTGCACCGCACATCTGCGGCCTCGGCCGAACATCTGCGGCCTCGGTGGAGTTGTAGGAGCCCGGGAGCAGAGGCCGCAGGAGCCCAGGGGCCAAGGCTCGCCCTCCGCCGCCCTGCACCGGCCGGGAGCTCCCACGGCTCCGCGGCACCGCCGGGCCCCTCAGCGCTCGCCGCTCCCCGCACCGCCCGGGGGCTCCCCCCGCCTCCCCTTCGCTTTGCTTCGCTTCCCTTTCCCCTTCCGCTTCCTTCCTTTCCTTCCCCTCCCTTCTCTTTTCCTTTTCCCCTTCCCCTCCCCGCTCCGCCCGCCGAGCCCCGGCCCGGCGCCTCCCCCGCGGGTGCCCCCGGCCCGGGCCGGCCCTCACCGGGCACCAGCTGGAGGTGGTTCCCCATGTTATCTCGGGGCTCTCCGCCTCGGTCCTCGGCGGCCATCGCTGTTTACCCGGAGAGCAGCCTGGGAAGGCGCCGGGGCGGGGGCAGGAGGCGGGCGGAGGAGGAGCCCGAGCCGGAGCCGGCCCGGGAGCCGCGGGCTCTGCGGGCCCGAGAGCTCCGTGCTCACGCCGGGGCTCACAGCGACCGTGGGGCGGTGGCTCCGTGTGCCCGGGGAGGGACAGCCCTTTCCGCCTGCAGGGCGGACAGCGGTTCCTCCTCTGGCCATGGGTGACCACGGTGGAGCCGCCCCGGGTGGCACCTGCGGCGGGTCCCCAAAGCGCTTCGTGCCCGGGCCCGGCTGTGGGCATGGGAGAGGGGCTGGGTGTGAATAAAATCCGCGGTGGGTTAAACCTCATGGGTATACGGTGTGAAAAGAAATCAAACACAGTTAATTTGTGTTAAAATAAAGATAAAAATTTATATTTTAAAGATAAAATTTTGTGTTAAAATAAAGATAAAAATCCGTCCGCGCAGGAGAGACTTGGAGAGGCTGCAGCGAAAGGCCAAGGAGGTGCTGAGGGCACTGGAGCATCTCTGCAGTGAGGGAAGGCTCAGTTGGGGTTCTTCCATCCCGAGAAGAGATGGATGGAAGCTAATATATGTGCACACATATTTCAGTAATTTAGTTACTAAATTTACTAGTTACGGTGCCAAGAGGATGGAGCTAGGCTCCTCTTGACGGTGCCTGGCACAAGAGGAACGGGCAGAAACTGATGCCCAGAAGTTCCACCTGGATGTGAGGGAAAACTTCCCGGTGCAGTGACCGAGTGCCAGAACAAATGCTCAGACATGGTGTGGAGTCTCCTCCCTGGGGATATTCCAGACCTGTCTGGACACAATCCTGTGCCCTGGGCTCTTGAAACTTGTCAGCAGAATCCTGTCCTGATGTGAGGTTGGTGGCATCACCAGAGATGGTTCACGGGGTGCAAACCTGCCTGACACCCCCCAGAAAGTTCAATGCGGCTGCCTCGGCACTGCCCAGCTCACACACAAACGCTCTGTCTCATCATTTGTTATTTCCTTCCCCTTTAAAAACCCTCAAAAAAGCCATATCATGGCCCTGGGATTTCTCTCTATTAAAATGTTACATTTTTATTGCTGAATTTTTTATTGCATTCTTTGTTACAAATCACTAAACCCATACGACGCTCCTGAGCATTTCACAATTCCTCTATCTCAGCCCTGTTTGTTTTCTCCCTAAAAAGGCTTTTTTTATTTTTTTATTTTTTTCCCCCTAGGGAAAAATTCTGCACTTTCTGCTTTTCTCCTCAGTATCTCCCATTTCAGTTCAGCAATAATATTCTCCCTGCATCAGTGACAGAGCAAACCAATGATTAGCCAGCAAGAAAAACACTAATTTTTATATGTTATTTAATCAGAATTAAAGTGGTTTAGAGAACCACATTTAAAAGACAAATAGCACTGTAATTTCCTTACCATCGTGGGTGGAAAATTCCAAATCATTATCTATACTGACCTGAATGGGCCTTTTAGAACAATCAATGCCACATTCGCCAAATGAGCACAAACATGCCCCTGATGATACATTAAGCATTTATGAAATACAATAATCACTTAAATGATTAAGTTATGATTCCATAGCTTTTTCTCCATTGCCTCAGTGTAATACACATAATTGCAGGGTATTGTATCTGATAATTTACCATAATAAAAAAAAAAAAATAAATTATTGTCAGGCTGGCCAGCTGAAGAATTAAAAAATCATGAGCCCCTTCTCCAAACCTGGGGTTTTACTAAGAAATATTATGCTAAATATTTTTTAATTCTTTTGATACGCTAAAATATTTTTATTTCTGTTGGATTTTTACTAAATTGTTGGGGGTATATTTGAGTCACACTTTTAAGCTTGTTCCTGCACTCTTGAGGGACAGATCTTATTTTTTAGTGGCTCCTGGGATTCTCCAAAAATTCACATGACCCAAGGAGCTGGGGTTTCTTTTAGGAAACCCTAAACTCAATAATAATCATAATAAAATGATAAGTAGTGGAGACTCTGGGAGTATTCTGGATGCTGTTGCAGCTCTTTATCACCCTAACCCTGCTAACAGCTCTATGAGCACTGTAGCTCCAGCAAGTGCTTCAAATATAAATTCAACCCCCAGATTGAGCATTAAATCTAATTTAGACTCTGACTATCATTTACAGACATCACTATCCACCAGTGATGGATTTTTCTGCAGGGCTGTAGTGAAGACACTGAGGATTTTGGGTGAAGATTTTTTTGAGATAAGTGACTTTTGTTAAGTTCCACATCAGCACCAGGACGTTTACTAAATGCTTTAAGGTACAATTAATTTTGAGGGTTTTAAATTCAACCTGCTGGAAAACACGTTGAACATATAAATATTGATACTTATTATCACAAAAAGCTTAGTTTGAAGAGTCATTAATTCACACTGAAATCACTCCCATCACAGGGTGTGTTCCCAAACTCAGACTGGGAGCACTGGGAATTGGTTCCTAGAGGGGCTTCATCCCCAGATTCATCTCCAGTGGCTGGTTGGGAATAATTGCAAAGTTGTTCTTGGTTAGCCATTGAGTGGTTTGGAGCCAGAGGATGTTAAATCACCTTTCCAGAAGAAGAAGAAACGAAGGGGCAGGAATATAAAGCATATTAAAATGTGGCTCTATTTAGAGTTTAATTTAGTGTTAATTTAGTCTTCATCTTGGGTCATACTTGGGACGAGGAAAGCCAAGGATTGAGTGCTTGTTCCCTGATTACAGGTGCAGGTCTCAACACGAGGAGTTTGCAAACCACCACCAGCCTCCTCCTGGTCAGTCATTCACTGAACAGATCATTGCTCTACCAAAAATACAACTCTAGCTACCCAAAATATGCCGTTTGGAACTGGCCAGTTTCTTACTCAGCTTGTCTTCCCATTTCCCTACTCCTGCATCCACTTCCTGCCTGTCCTCAGGAGGAAAGCTGTGATTGGTGAGAAGATGAAGTAAGAGGAGCTAAGAGCAGCTCTGCTGACAAAATCTTCCCCGTGTGAAATTTCAAAGCTCCTTGCCCTCCCTCAGCTCCCCCTTCTCTCCACACTGGCTGAGAAAAGAAATTGTCAATGTCTAAGCAGCCAGTGCACTCCCTGTCCCCATCTACATCCTTGAATGAAGTGGAAAATTCAAAAATTCCCGATATTGCTGGGAGAAGAGGCACTAGATGGTGCTGTAACATGCCCTTTTGCAGGTTTTCTCTGGCAGAATTATTCAGCTGGGCTGCTCTGCGAGCTTTGGGGCTTCTGTTTTTAGGGGGTTCACTGCAAACAATGGGAAGGTTTGATCTACAACGTTATCCTTTTAAATGAGAGGTTTTGTGTTTCTGCGACGTGCTGGTTTGACCGGGCTGTTTAAAAAGGAGCCTGGATAGTCTAATTAAACTGGTAAAAGTTCTGTGTACTTCTGCCATTGATTTCTGCCCTGCCAATAAATTGGCTCATTATCCACCCAAACCTGCTATTCCAGGCAGAACCAAGCAATCTCTCCAAGTATTCCAAAATAAAAAGTGACTCCCCACCATTAGACAATTTATTAAACACTGACAGTAGAAAGCAGCTATAGGACAAAAAGAAAATCTATACTTCAGACATTAAAACAAACGGTTACAAAAAATACTTGAAGCCACTTTCTTACCAATAGCCAGGCAGCCCCAGCACTGAAGACACTTGTCATGTCCACATGGACACGGAAATTCCTGGCTTTTCAAGTGACCAGCTGGACTTCCTACTCCCTCTGTCACCACTTTGTTGCACAGATTAGGGAGATGTGTTACCTGCCAGTCCGCAGCAAACAGAAAACTTCCTTCTTTAACTGTGAAGGCAGCCCAGCTGCTGAGCTGCCAGCTCTGCACACACCACGTTATCTATCAGCTGTGCCATCCCAACCACATCATCAGAGCTGTCCACGCCAGTATTCAATGTACTCTAAGAGGGCACAAACCACGGAGGAAGGTGACTGCAAAAGCATGAAAATCAGTGATGGGCAGAACTGTTCTAGAATAAGAGATCCTGGACAGCTGCTGGGAAGTTGAAGAGCAGCTGAGGACCAGTTTATCCCAGGAAGCTGATTCTTGCTTCAGCAGGCATCCCGGTGAGAACAGGGCATATTTACAATTCCTTTTAATATTTGCTGCCTGGGTCAGGCTGGTGACAAAGCAGCAGCTCTGAATATGCAAGAGGCCCCAGACAAAGGGCCCATTAGCCAAACATGCCCATTACTATGCGGAGAAGCAAATTCTCCTGCCAGCGAGCCCTCGCCAAGCAACAAAACTATTTGGCAAGTGTGCAAAACCCATATTCCACACAAGTGACAGACAGCATGGCAAGGAAAGCAAATGGGGCTATAAACACAAATTTGGTTCAATAAAGGAAATGAAAAGTGAGGGAAAAACTCTGTAACACTTTCTGGAAGGGCACACCAAGGCAAAGGGACCCTTGAGGAATATTTCTGTAAGTCCAGAGCTGCCAGGCCCTGCTCCCACATCACCTGAGATGTGTCCGCAGCTTTGAGGTGCAGGTTAGCACAGACCTCATGTATCCATTGCAAAGAAGATTAGTCAGAGATAAGGGTTTGGTATTCCCTTTAATTCTTCTATCACAAAATTTTCATCGGTTTTGTGTTAATGGGGTCCCAAAATTTTAACCAGCATAAACAGGAGTGGTTCCAGTTAGTGAGTCTTACAAGCTGTAACACTGCTTCTTCCTTCTCCATTGTTCCTGCTGGATCTGTCAGCAAGTTCAGTGTATTTATAGCTCAGTGTATATATAATTCCAGACATTATTTCTCAAGAAGATCCAAGTAGCCCTGTCTGAACAGGAGTTTATGCAGAGCTCACTGCAGTGATCCCTACTCACAATGCAGTGTTGGTTTTATCCCTGTGTATATTACCCAACAAACTGTTCCCATATATTATGTAAAATCATGTAAATGGGTGTATATACATTTAGATAGAGGGAGCTTGCTCATAAATCTCACTTCAGTTTAAAATACACAGCACTAAGTATGAGTTAAAAGTACTGTTTTTCTTTCACAGTGGATTTAGAGCAGGCTCCTTCCATTATCCATGCGGGAAAACCACTCGGAACTCAGGGAGCTTGAGAAAAGTTAATACAGCCACATTTACAACAATATTGTCCTTAATCTTGGGAATTTATCCTGGAAGTTTGCCTGCAGTTTGTCTTGGGGAGGAAGTCCAGTAACCTCTGCAGATGATGGCACTGAAAACCTATCACTGAGTCAGGGAGGGAAAGAACACAGAAAGGCTTGGAAATCAAGACCTTTTTTTGGTCTTTTCACACCATAACGTACTAAAATTTAGTAGAGGCTGAGCACACTGTGTTTGCAGGCTGCTTAGTTAGGGTTTCTCCATTTCTTGGGCTGAAAGATATTGTTAACATCATTCCCCAACTCCTTTTAATAGTGGCACCGAGTATTGCATCACTGATCCAAAGGTGGGGAAAAAAATTACATGCTAAAATGTAATGGACATAAACTGCATGTAATGGAAATAAATGCCAAAGTCTGCTGGATTTCTGCCTCAGGCAGCAGGAATGCACTTTCTAGATGTGCTCTTAAGCACTTGCAGTTCTCATTTTCATAGAAGCATAAAATGGTTTGGTTGGAAGGAACATTAAAAATCCTCTCATTCCACCCCCTGCCATGGCAGGGACACCTTCCAAGCAGCCCAGGTTTCTCCAAGCCCTCTCCAGCCTGGCCCTGATGTCACACACATTCCAGCCATGCAGATCCATGACCTTGCCTGTCCTCTCTGTGGCCCTTCCCAGCAGGAGGCCCTGAGCCTCCATCCCCTTGGAACAGCCCAATCCCTTTGGGAGCTCAAGAAAGCCTTGGAGGTTCAGATTCCTCAGCTCCCCCAGGTTTCAAATTCTTCCAGCTGCCAGTTTTGTCTCTGCTGGAAGGAAAAAAGGATCTTGCTGTGAGGGAACCTCTGTCAGATGGCCCCTCTCAGGTACAAAACTACTCACAGAGTTGTATTTTCTCTTTGCCAGCATAACCAGCATCAAGAGGATTCCCCTACCTGAGAGAACATCCCAGTGAAACTCTGAACTCACTAACAGCTTTAAAGGGCTTTGGAAAAAGCAACACTGAGAACCTCCACTGGGAATGACGGGGAAATACACGTTCAGAAACATGGAAATTCTCACTCTGCGCAAGATGTTTTGGAGTTTGATTTCCAGTGCCTGCAGAGGGCTACCTGAATATTTAACTGGCATCACATCAGCTCTCAGCAGTTTGCTTGTGCCTGTGCATTCTGAGAGGCAAAAAATAACTCAGTAATCAGATTTTAAACTGTTATCTAATCTCAGAGGAGGTAGCACTGCAGAAAAACCCCAGCAATTCAGTCCTTAAGAGTTCTCACACCAAATTTTCACTTTGTTTAAGGGCAGATATGCATGGATTCCAGAAGGAAACAGATGTTTTCATCCCTTCTGAGCTCCTTCATGGGAGTAATTGCCTGCAAATAGAGAAGTTATTAAGCTATTAGTTGAATATCACTACCTACCAAGCATGACAAATACATCAAAGCTGAAGTTCTACAACAGAAGTCCCACTTAAAGTTAATTTCCTCCAATGGCTGAGTGTTTAAGGAGATTTTCAGCAATAGATCATATTTTGTGGGCCATTCACCCAACAGGTGATTTCCTACAATGTTCTGAATCACTGGAAGCTCTCCATTTTACAACACTAATACTGCCCTAAAATTTGTCACTGATTTCACGCCTCACAAGTTTTAAGATCCTGAAGAAGCCAACAAACTATTCCACAAGGAGCTGACCTTCATTTAATGACCTGTCATGATCAGTGGAAATAAGAACAGCAACAACCAAGCTGAGATACAGGGTTTTTTCCCCGCTTTTCATTCATTCTATTTCATATAATTCAGATATTTGTAGGTTCTTAAAGGGTTTAAATATACACAATGTCTAAATATGTATTATAAAGCTAGGCATGTTTTCTTCAGAGTGTTTTTTAAATAATGTATTTTGTACATGTAATTTTTTTGGCATTTAGTTACAGTAGAATGGAGGCCAATTCATTTTGGCCTTTGCCTAAATTACTGAAAATTCAATCAGTCGATTAATCTTTTATTACTAATATGGACATACAAACAATTTACTAATGGTTCTAGAAGATCGTGGCTGGATGGAAAACTGGACGTTTTCTCTCATTTTAAATCTCCTATTGTTTTGTTACAGAATCTCACCACCCATTCTGTGTTATAGAAGGTAAATCCGAGGCACAAAAGGCGTGAGACTGCTGGGAATTAATTTCCAAAGTCAGGTAAAATGTCATTCCATTGTTCTTTTGTAAATCATCCACCCAGCACCTGTAGCATAAGGAAATGAAAAATGGGACAGACTATTAAGCTAAATGGCCTTTTGGAAAGCTGGAGTGAAAGCTTTACAAATGATGTATTGTGGGAGGGCAGCTCGATGTTTTCTGTGGTTTCTTTATGGTTTGTTCTTCCCCCTGATAAGCCGGGGTGGAAATGAAAAGAGGCCTGACCAGACATGTTTTCACTGACTCCATCATTAGGGCCTGACGCTCCACTGGAAGAAGAGTGGAGTGCCACCTTCTCAAATGCAAAACGCAGTAATTCCCTTTTAATGCCCTCTATTGGGAGTTGGAGAAGGCTGAGTTGGGACAAGGAGCCTGAGTGCCTCTCATTGTTCTCAGCCCCTGCAGGCAGAGGGACCAGGATGATATCACAGCAGAGCCTCCCTCCCTGCCCCATCCCCGAGACCTTTACAGCTCCTAAGGCACTTCCTGCAGAAGTGACACAATGGGATTTTAACCCTGGCAGCCAGGAATGCTGGTCCGGGAAGTTGGGGATAACTCACAGGTTTCCCTGCTGGAAACTGTGACTGATTTACTCCACACCCAGTGCTTTTGTGCCCTAAGAGCCACTGGGGCAATTGGTTTGAGCATAAATGGTTCAGAGGTTTCCTACTGCATCCGCGCTCTTGCTCTTTCCAACCATTTTTGGGAATAGTTTTGCAACGTGTCTCAATAAAGCTTCTAAATGCAGTGGATTCAGAGATATTTTTAAAGGTGAGTTTCTTTTATTTTCATACCTGAGAGATCTCCTTCCATCTTCCTAGAATGGGTCAGAAAGGGACAAATTGTACTTGGAACAGCTTTGCTGATCTTAAGGCATTTGGAAGCTCATTTCCAAGGGAAATTCCAGCTGGCAACTGCTGTAAGAGTCTGTGTTCAGACATACAAGTGGGATGAAAACAAGATGAAAATGGCAGTCCCATGTTATTTAAATTTAGCCAAAAGAATGCAGTTCTGGGTGCCATAATTAATTCAATGTATCCTCTCCTCACCCCCTGGCACTTGCTGGGAGATGAGCAAACCACATATGGAACAAGCCTGCACTTCCCTGGGAGTGGAGAAAGTCAGGTTCAGGCAGGAATACTGCCCCATCCAGCAGCCCTGCTGGAACTGTGTAACCCCTGACACCCCCCGGCTGTCAGGAACACCCAGGGAACACTGCAGAACTCCCTCCTGACTGAAGTGGAGGCCAGGTCTATGATTTGCTTAATTACAAAAGAACGGAAGGCTGCTGCCATTCAATGCAGACGTTAATTCAGATCATTGCAGAGCTTTCCCGAGCCGCGCTCTCCGGAGCCGCAGGGAGAATCCTTCCCCTCCAAGTGCAGCCCTGTCCCTGCCTCACCTCCAGCAGCAGCCTGGGGGAGGCTCTGGGGTCAGGGGTGCAGAGGGCATCACGCTGGAGGCGTGCTGGGAGGACTGGTCGGTTCAACTGCTTTTTGTTCAGAGATCATTTTATTTCTTTCATTTTAACGCCAATTTAATTGTAGACCTGCACTGTGAGGGTGGGGAGGCACCAGAGAAGCTGTGGTTGCCCCATCCCTGGAAGTGTCCAAGGCCAGGCTGGACAGGGCTTGGAGCAGCCTGGGATCGTGGAGTGTGCCAATCCCAGGCAGTTGGAATGAGATGATCTCTAAGCTCCCTTCCAACCCAAACCATTCCATGGTTCCATGAGATCCCTACCCAGGCTGAGGGAACAGCCTGACTGTGGATTTACCAAACATTCCACGTGCAAAGCCTGGTGCTTGGGAAGGAATAATCCCTTTCAGACCTCAGGCTGGGGCTGATCAGGGGGAAAATCCCTGCCTGAGGATGCCCTGGGTAAAACGGTTATCCTTGGACCAACTGTATTCCTGAGTCACCTGAATAAAAAGGATTCAGCCTAAGGAATCTCCTGATCCTGTCTGGATCTCCTGAAGCAGAACCAAAAGCAAAGAATCTATTCCACTGACAAAATAATTAAACCATTAATAACTGCATGCATATAACATTGGGGACTGAACGATATCAATTAAATTCAATTAACATCTGCACAATGCTTTGAGGACATAAAATGTCATGTAACTCCAAAGAAATTTTAGAATTAATCCTATTAATCCTATTTTTAGGATTTATTAATCCTAAAATAGTTTCTGCTGCATTAGCACACTGCTAAATGTGAAAACCACTAGAAGCAAAGGCAGGGGTACTCCAAAGATTTAGGGAGGTTGATAATTCCTTTGTATGAAAAAGTGAGGGGTTTTTACCTGAAATCAAGTTCCAGTTGAACCTGGCAGTTACAGGTGAATCGATATTGGTGCCATTTAAAAATAACCATATTCTTTGTATAGCTATTGATTCTAGCAGGAGTGACTAAAGGAAGGATGTACATAAATATACCAAAAAAAGAGAAAAGTTGGATATTAATGTCGTCTTTTATCATCGTAGGCACTAACATGGCTGGAAAGTATTGATTACCTTAAAAGCCCCTAATAACTAAAGAACTATTGACTTAATATTTTCTCTAATCCTCCATGAAATTTTACAGTAAGTCCTGACGTATTTTCTGTTAAGAGTTTTAGGGCTCAGCTATATCATGTACTTATCTGGAGTGTCAGCTCTGGGGCTTACATTGCAGCTGATGAGAGCTCTGCTAAAGGTGAGGAATAACTCCCAAGATTTAAGTCTGGTTTCAGGGATTTTGGAAATAGATACATCTGCTAATGTCTATTATTCTATAGCTTTTGTCTTTTTAATAATCTTTATCATTAGGGAATAATCTGATATACATTTTTTCAGTGGAAACAAGGGTTCTGCTCATAATTACTCAACTACAGCTGTTCTGAAAATTCCCTCAGCATTGGATAAGTGTCTCAACAGCCTTTTTTATTGCTTCCTATTCTCCTAGCACACCCGCAGCCTGGCTTCCTAAAACTCCAATGGGTGATACTTATCCAAGTTAAATAAGGGAATAGTGAATGGAAACTTACCCAAACACCTGAATTCTTCAATCCCTCAAAGTGAGTGCATCCTCTACTTCCACCCCTGCCATGGCAGGGACATCTTCCTCTGTCCCAGGCTGCTCCAAGCCCCGTCCAGCCTGGCCTGGGACACTTCCAAGGGGCAGCCACAGCTGCTCTGGTCACCCTCGGCCAGGGCCTGCCCACCCACACAGGCAAAGAGTTCCTCCATATATCCAATGGAACTCTACCTTCCTTCAGCTTAAAGCCATTCCCCTTGTCCTGTCTGGATCCTGGCCCCTCAGATCCTGAACTGCCATGGAGCAAACCGAGAAGTTCTCACTTTGAGTCACATTTGGTTTGAGTCCAAACTGAACAGCTGACAGGTTTCCAGCCCCCATGAATGCTCCTGAAGCCCCTCTGCATTGTGGTTCTACTGCCCTGGCTCTAATATCCCATTCCTACCCATCCCAAACTGTCCAGACCTCCACCCCTACAAACCTCATCTCCCCAAACTGCCAATGCACACAAAAGCTTTGCTCGCCCTCAGCAATTCTCCTGAGCCAAATTCGATCCATTTCAAGCCTATTTACAGAAATACCTTCCAGATCTTGCTACCAAACACCAGAACTGCAAGAATATCTCTGCTTTTTCCAAAAGGATTAAAGACTTTTAGATGAGAACTGGTTACAGAAACAGCATTAAAAGAGAAGTGCAGTTCTAGAGCTTCCTGTGCCTGACATCCTTCCCATCCCCTGAGCAGCATCTCTGGGTTAACTCCTAGAGTGAAGGTGATACATAATGGAATCCAACAAAGAGCAGACTTTTTTCCCTTGCCTCCAGTAAAACCAAGGACTTTTCTTGATCCCATGAGTCACATCTAATCCTTTGGATTGGTTTTGGCTCAGTCCTGTAATCACTTATTTATGGAACTCTCTCTATCACAGAGCAGCCTCATTAAAACAAATGGGGCAGTTTTTCATGTGCTCTTTCAGGGCCAGGGCCCCTCAAAGCCATTTAAGCCCCCAAGTCCTGCTTTAAGCTGGGCCTTCCCCTGGGTCCCCCCAGGCCCCGGGCAGGTTCAGCATCGTCCTGTCACAGGAGCTCAGCCCCTCACTCCCACCCAGGGCAGCTGGCCCCACAGCTCTGTCCTCAGAGGAGGCAGAGCACAGCACTAATTATTTTAATGACTGGAAATGAACTGTGAATTTCTTAAGAGCCATTGAAGCAAAACGCTTTGAGTCAATCTCCCCACATTAATACCAGAGTGCTGGAGATTGCTCATATCTTTGAGATGATGAAGTACATCTGCTGGATTTCCCTAGCTAATAGTAGGCCAAGTGTTAAAACATCAAACTTTCCCTCACATCCTTCTGATGAAATAAAGGAAAAGGACAAAAAAAGAAACCCCTCACAGCACCTTCCACTTGAGCCGTGCTGAGCTGGAGTGCTTGTGTCCATCAGTGCGTGCCCAGGGACACCTGGCAGGGGATGGGATGGGATGGGATGGGATGGGATGGGATGGGATGGGATGGGATGGGATGGGA
>WAAG01043216.1:621-10776 GCA_013390105.1 Tichodroma muraria | reverse complement strand
TTTTTACTCTGTATAACTGACAATCTACCCTGCAGAGAGCCTCTCTGGCAGACTCTTCTTGGAGACAGTGATAGGACAAAGGCTACAAATGCAAGTTTCAAGAACAGAAATTCTGACTATGTGTTCTGAAAAAAGTCTTACATCACAGCCAAATAATGAAGCAGGCTTTCTAGAGAAGCTGTGGAATACCTGTGCTTGGAGATATTAGAAATTTATCCTGGATAGCAACGCTGAGCAACTTTATATAAGCTGGTCCTGCTTTGAGTGGGGGTCTGGACTGGATGACCTCCAAAGTCCCTTCTAATCTAAATCGTCTTATGGCACCATGAAAAAAATCGCCTTATGACTCCATGAAACTGAAAGGAGGACTGGGGGGGAGGGGTGATGGTGGTGGTGTGTCAACTGTACCACTGTAGAGCTATATGTTAATATATATATACCACCATACAGAAAGATGTTTGATTTTTGCCTGTAAAAAGAAAATGGTTTTAGAAATCCTTAGTCTTTATTTTTAGAGTCTGCTCTGTCTCCCCAGTGTTCTTCTGTTCCATCTCCTAATAATCAAAATTGAGCCTTTGCAATGTCAATAGTCAATACCACCTAATTAGCAAAAAATTTCAATCTCAACTTTCTAATAAAAAAGTCACCACTAGCTTTTACCACAGAAGACTGACAGATCTTTTTAAAATCTTACCAAATGAACTGTACTCAACATTTTAATGATTTACAGTTGATTGCCAAAAGAGGGAAAAGCCATAAGGATTCATAAAAAATATAAGCAGCATTTTTTGGATGCAATGGAAGTTCGGTTGCAAAGGCAACCACACAGAGATGAGGCCACTAGGTACACACTTGGGGCCAGAAGGCTTTTCCTTCTGCAGCTGTGCAAGTGAACTGAAGCACGCCCCAGTACTCCGCCCAAAGCAGAGGGACAGGGAAACACAGGGTGTTTCTGATATATTTGTTTGGTGCTCAGTTACACTGGTAGGAGTCAATAGCAGCTGATTTTCTGCTCTTCAACTCTTCACTGTGTTAGTCCTTCAGCACTGAAGCTCTGGCCCCTACTACTGACTAGAGAGCCAGGTTTTCAATCTCCTCAGAAAAAGAAAAAAGATTAGACTAGTTTAAACTTAAGGGATTCTCAGGAGGTCTCTAATCCAATCTTCTATTTAAATGATGGTTCAATACTGAATTCAGATCAAGTTGCTCAGGGTTCTGGCCAGTCAAGTCTTGAAAACCTGCAAGGACCTGGTGGAAAGTCTGCACTTTGTAGTGCAAGTCTGTTGATGTATATAAAAGTTTACCAATTAAGGATGTAAGAGAAAGGGAATACTGTAAGCAGAACTGAAACAGAATTCAATAAATGTAAATGCCTGTGCAATTAGAAATAGAAAGGAATCTAGTGAGTAACTGATTTTCAAAAATCCAATCCAGTTTTTAACAATAAAGTGCTATATATTCACATTGTGTGAACACGCAGAGGTTACATATATACAAAAAAACCACAGAAAATATTTCAATATGGACTGGCATAGAGCCAAACACAGTTTGTGCCAACAGTCATGCTATCTCCTCCACTGCCTCCTCGAAGCATTGCCCAAACACTTTTGAAATGGCTTGTTGTACAAGAATAAAATTCAGAATGTAGCAATAGTCTAAGACTGATACAGCAAGAGCAAAACTGCATTTATAAAGGCCTGATAAAAGGACACTGCAGCAATCACGATGCCAGATGATGAGAGTTTAACTGTGTGCATAGAATATAAATCTGATGTTTTCTGCAGAAAAAATGAAGGTGATTTCATGTGTAAAACAACAGCAGCAGTTCCATCCTTTGTGGAGACACACGGTTGCTAAAGCCTCTACTGAGACAGCATGAAGCTATGCTGCCTGGGGGACCACACCTATGCTTCTGGTAGTTTTTCTGTCCAGCAGGCTGCTGTAAATACTCAGCCCATTCCTTATTATAGATCCTACCAGTCAGACACAAAAAGACCCCTTCCCACCTCTGCAAAAATGCTGTGGGGTGGTTTCTCAGGACTGCCACACCAGCAAGCAGAAGCAGAGAAGGACCTGCCACTGGGAGGAGCTGTAGCCATACAGGATTTTAAATCCTGGCCCTCCACTTAAGACTGAGAATCTGCCAGGAGTTACCATTCCTGCAAGCCAGGTTCTGCCAGCAAGCCAGAGGCTGCCTGCTGCAATACACCAAACCGACTGAACAAGCACAGAGAATTGTGCATTCTACAAAACAGAGCTCAGACTTCTGCACATTAAAATAGTCTATCATTTGTGATCTTCTTCTAGGTTAGTCCACAGTTTTGTCTGAAGCTACACTGTCTGAGCAAATGCAGAGAAACAAGTAATCCAAGTACAAAAATGGTACCAGCTTTCCTGAATCCACAAGTGTGAAAATCAGTTTTTCCATAATGCTGCTTTGAACAACAGATGAAATAATGCCAACTAAAAACAAAATTAAAAATCCTATTGGTGTCTCTCCCTTTGAACACACCTTCACAAATCAGCCAACAGAAACACTTCAGTATTCACTACATTATCTCTGAATACAGGGAACAACAATGGCTAGACCCTTGGAATGGCAGCTTACAACAAAAGACTGAAAAAAATTTAGGAGTTTAGTTAGAAGCTGTGGTTTCCTTCTTTTTTTTTTTTTTTTTTTTTTTTTTTTTTCCGTCTCAGNGTGTCTGCATCTAGCACAGCATAGGAGAACTGGCAAGGTTCTGTTTTCACCTCCTCAGCCTTGGTAGCGGAAGTATTCCTAATAAAGGATGGATAAGGACAGGCCTCAGCCAAGCATGGCCCTCCTGGCATCATGGTCTCTCTTAGGCAAGATGCAAGTTACCCTCAGAGCAATGTATCACCCAGCAGAGCCATTTACTGCCACTGGTAATGACTTTAGACGCAGCTATGTCCACATGGTCCATATGTGACCACTGGATGCCCACATCCATCACTGCTGGCAATACTACAGAGCCACTCTGGCTTCGATGACAAGAGTGAGGAAAGGAAAACACCACTCTTTTAAAAGCAAAAAGCATGTGTGTACAGAAGAAAGAAACTAATTACTATTTGTCCTGTCTACAGCAGACAGCTAAAAATGGAACAGAGTTTAAAGAAAGGCGACAATGAGAAGAAGGGGGCAAAAAGGTAGGGCAAGTCTATAGATCACAAAGTAACAGAAAATACTGGCTATGAAAAACACAGACTTTCCTTCACTGGCAGCTTAAAGAGATCAAAACATTCATTTGGGTCACAACAGTCCCAAGCAGCACTACAGGCTGGGGTAAGAGTTGCTGAAAAGCTGCCCAGCAGAAAAGGATCTGGTGGTGCTAGTCAACAGCAGCTGAATGTGAGCCAGCATGTGCCCAGGTGGCCAAGAAGGGAAATGGCATCCTGGCCTGTACCAGCAATAGTGTGGCCAGCAGGAGCAGGGCAGTGATTGTCCCACTCTATTCAGCACAGGTGAGGCCTCACCTTCAATCCTGTGCTCAGTTCTGGGACCCTCACTACAAGAAGGACATTGAGGGGCTTGTAGAGAGTCCAGAGAAGGGCTATGGAGCCAGGGAAGGATTTGGAGCACAAGTCCTCTGAGAAGTGGCTGAGGGAGCTGGGGTTGTTTAATCAGGAGAAAAGGAGGCTCAGTAGGGAACTCATTGTCTTCTACAAGTACCTGAAAGGCGATTGTAGCAAAGTGGGGACCAGTCTCTTCTGCCAAGTGACAAGCAATAGGACAAGAGAAATTGGAAATCAAGTTGCAAAAGGGGAGGTTTAGATTGGATATTAGGAAAAACCTGTTCCCTTGAAAAGGTGGTCAGGCATTGGAATAGGCTACCCAGGGAAGTGGTAGAACTGCCATCTGTGGAAACGTTCGAAAGGTGCATGGATGTGGCACCTGGGGACGTGGTTTACTGGTGAATAAGGCAGTGCTGGGTTAATGGCCAGACTTGATCTTGGAAGTCTCTTCCAACCTTAGTGATTCTATGAGTCTGAGAAATGCTGGTCTAGATTTTTGTCTTGAAGAAGTCCAAAGTCCCTTCTGCTCCTTATTTCTCTTAATGAGCACAAATGATAAGGTAACAGGAAGTTAATACAATTTCTAATGACATTTTATCCAGGAAAGACTGTCACATCCCAATCAGCATTTCACTAAATACAGAAGAGGCTTTAGCAGCACAGCTGGTAGTGCTCTCTAGTGGAGATAAAGGAGGAAATGCTGCAGACTTCATAGCCGTTGTGGCTTCCTGAAACAGAAAATAAACTCATTTTAACTGTATTTTAATCACAATTCTCTGTAAACATAAATAATGCTATTCCAAGCTGAAGTGGCAAAACAGAATGAGTCCCTTCAGAACACAGATTTCCAAAATATCTACAAAAGATAAAAGCGTTTTTTTTTCCCCTCATCTGTTCAGCACATTGCTCCTTATCGACCTACTTCACTATGGGCATATGACAGAAGAGCAATATTCATCATGCAATATTTAAAGTGTGTTTTATTTTCCATATCCAAAAGCAATATATACTACAAGTAACTACTGCAAAGCTTAAGGTAGATGGATGATAAACTAGAACACGGATGAAATGGAGCCCCTCTAGTGTACTCCGCTATTAATAACATTGCAGTTGACATCGAAAGTTTGGCAATAAAAAGTTTGCCTATCAGGAGTCAAGGAAGCTAAAAATCTTTCTAAGAACTCTGACCAACACCTGCATTTTTGAGTGCAACACTTTGTGGGCAAAACAAAAGAGTATCCTTACCACACTGCCACAGGCATAGAATCTCAGCTGCATATTTCTAAGATCTTCTGTCTCCCAATCCATACACAATGCAAAATCTTCAATGTATGCCAAAATTATTTTCTCAAAAGTACAGTTACACATCCAAAGAGGAAGTGAACAAACTGCTTTAGGTTGTCTGTCAAGATGATCTTGGATTCAGAGCTAAATCTGTGAATTATTGGTACTGCCTCTTTCTTTTCATAGTGAAGGAGGCAATGAGACTGGTGCATAGCTCCTGTGTGATGAGTGAAATTTTGGATCAAAGCAGACGCTAATTATCAGAGCTGTTAACAGAGAATAGAGTAGGAATGTTGATATGCTATTTTCTGATTTCACATACAGCAATAGAAATTCTAAATCCCAATTTGGTCCTCAGTTCTCTCTGTGCAGCCTTTAAACTTTCTGTCTTAGTTTGGAAGACAGGTATCTGCCAGGGAAAGCAGGAGCCTCCCTGGGAATGGAGAATGTAAAACTTCCTCCCTCCGAATTGTTATAATTTTGAAATTAAAGGGCTCTCAGGCAAAGATATGAGGATAGGGATAACAGTTCTTTACTACTGTGTATAACACGATAAACAAAATAACAACAACTATGGTGTTAACAACAAAAGAGAATCAGGGCCCAGCGAGTCTTTCACGGCGGGCACTTTCCCCTTTGGTGCAGTCACCGTCACAGCGGCCGGGGTGAGCAGAAAGCCCAGGGTGTCACAGCACGAGCTGTGTCAGGAGCTCGGCAGGGATTGCTGGAGCTGTGGAAAGGTCCCGGCAGCAGCAGGGGGTGCGGGACACGGCCTGAGGAAACCAGAGCAGGAGCGAAGGAACGGCGGGCACGGGCACCGCGGCAGTGCGGCTCCAGCAGGGCAGGGAGAGAGCAGGATCCGAATTCCCAGGCACACACGGACAGACGGTGCTGGGGCACTCTGAGCTGGGCTCCGGTGGGGCCGGTGAAATCTCCCCACAGTGAAAAAACCAACAGCCTCGCTATTCCCTCCAAGAGAGCTGCTCCTCCAGAGAAGTCCATACCTGTCCCACTCTCTCCCCTGACTTCAGCCACTTCTCTTGTCTTTCTTAAGTACCCATAAGTACCAGTAAATAGTTTCTTAGCAACTTCTGGGAAAAAATTCTATAAGACAGAAATCCAACTCCCAACACTTTCAAATTAAAACTTAGAGGACATTTTCAGTGCAATCTGAGTCTATTCTTCATGGTCTTATAAGTTCATTTCTACTAAACAAAATGGAACAAAAGTCAGCAACTGCTGGACAAGGAGGAAATTATTTCAGCAATTTAGCAGTAACATGAAGAAACCAAATGGGTGCCATAGCATGCGTACGAAGCTACAGTGAGAAAAATTTCAAGTTCACAAAGGTACAAAAATTTAATCTATGGTCACTGTGAAAGATTAAAAGTTATTTGTGCATTTTCATCTGTCTATATGGACAATCAAAGTGGTGAGGCAATGAATTAAGTTTGTCCTGTTTGAAAGATGGAGAGCATTTAACAGATCTATGAATGCCTGTGCAAGCTTACCATGTGGATGCAATTAGGATAGCTTTGGTGGGAGCATTAAGCAACAAAACAGCCTACGCATTAATTCATGTGTTCTCCCAGTTTTCTTTAAGAAAGCTTCAATAGCACCCCTGAGGTGCCTTTTTAATCTCAGGGAGAAGGAAGATGAAATTTTATACAACCTCACCAAGAAATACAAAACATTACTAGGCCATTAATGAAGTATTTAATGTTGATCTTTTGGTCCCATCAAGGGCTCATTCTCCTAGAACCTGTCTGAAACTACCTACTAGAAATGATATCTTGTTTGTAAAGGATTTTCATTTTTCCTTTAGTTTTTTATAAACATTGGGATACCCAAGCTTTTCAGGATGCAACAGCTCCCGTGAGTAATTCATGATAATCCCGAATGGTTCCAACACAATGAATCAAGCTACTCACACAATAATTCTGTTTTGTGATTGGAAAAGAGAGTAAACACAAACAGCAAGGCATTTTTTCAATGATGCTTTCAGAGAAGCTCTCCTCTCCTGGTAGGGGTAATCAACATTATCTTCTCTCAGACTAAAGAAAAACTACTGCATAGGGAAATGTTTATTACTGACCTTGTACATCAGTCCTTTAATGGCTTTCAAGCAATTAAATTAACATAAATTTAGACAAACTTAGCCTCTGCTATTGTTCTAAGGCAGTACTCTCTGTGCCTCTTTTCAGACCAGGATTTACAAAGAAAACTCACAGAGCAACACAGATGTAGATATATGCAGAAAGGCTGCTAAACTTACAGCAGTGAGAATCTGCAATGCCAAAAGAGGTAAGGTGCCAAGTGTTCTATTGAAACAGCTGAAGAACATAGCAATCAGTCCCTGATACTAAGGAGGGTTTGCAATTTTATTTTCTGCTTGGTTTAGTTTGCATAAGATTAAAGAGCGGTGTGTCAAAGCAACTCCTAACAGTCTCTAAGGTCTTTCAAATTCTTTGAACAATCTAATTGTAAGACCGGGTATGGAAAATTAGAGATTCTGTTTATTTGCCTTGTACCAGCAGCCAGAATAAATTTTGCCAGAATGCCTCTCGCTTTCTAGCAACTAGAACATCACTGAAGTAGATAAATATCAAGAAATTCCTCAGCATGGTCTTGGATAGGAGTTCCTACCAAAGGCATCTAACATTTTTTCTATATTCATAGATGTGCGAGATGAAAAAATTGTAAGAGACACAAATAGAATAAGCACTCTAGTCTACAGCAGCATACCTGTCATTCTATTGTACACCCAGAATCCACTGGACTCCTTGGAAATTTCTCACATACGTAAACTCAGCTGATCCAGGCCTTCACTATTTTAAGAATGAATTGCCATAAGGTACAGAACAGACAGGCAGTTCTTGAGACAATATTGAAACTACTCCTAGTGAAAACACGTCTCATGTTCTTGGTAACTTGCATACAGGCATCCAGCATTTTGTATCATAGTCTAGTAAATGGAGATATTCAGATGAACAGATAAATCTGTGTCTGCATCCAGATTCATATGCAGTATTGTTAAGCCACCCTCCAAGATCTTTCAGTTCTCTGTCTCTCTAAATACTTTCATGATATTGCATTTAAACAGGAAAACAAATATTGTATTTATTACATGTATCATCCTGCCTTAACCGGTTAAAACTCAATTCTTTATAGTCCATGCCAACAATTAACAATAGTTGAAGATATTATCAATATAATACTAAACTCCAATCTTACCAAAAATAACTTATAAAAGTAGAAAAAAAAAAATAAAAGAAAGCATTACTCTAAGTATCAGCAAAGCCACTAAGTCTAAACTAAAAACAGGCAATTCTGAAGAAGACACCAGGCACCTTTTAAAGTAAGAATTCTATCAGTATCTTTATCCATTTCCCACAACCAAGACTTTATTATCATTTCTGGCTTAGTTATCAACTCAAGTTTGGCCCATGACATAACATTCTAACTACTAAGAGAATAATGGAAGCATTTATTAGAAAAGGAAGGGCTGCTTGCTTTATACTTCCCATTTGTTTGCTAACAAAACATTCTGCCTGACTTTATAAAATAGCTGCAGTCAGAATGAGCAAACAGAAAAGAACTAAAACTTAAATGGGATACAGTACTCTCCCCCAGTAAGCACCACTTCAACAACAAAGCATAAAAAGGGTAAAAAATGAAACTGACTTTAAATTGACCAATCTTGCTTAAAAAACAAGAAGATTGTCTTCCCTAGAAGAATTCTATTTTTACAGTCTGATTAATATTTCCTTCCAAAAATCTGGACATGCTTTATACCAATTCCCAAAATTGAAATAAAGGAAAAAAAGCCAGTCTTGTCTAATGGCATACTGCCATGCTAGACCCTCCTGGCTGCCTGCTGTTTAAATTAGCATGACAGTTTTCAAAGAGCTGCAAACTCTGAAGAAACAATACGTAAACAAGCTGATGAGCCCCAGAAGCAGATTCAGGTGCTCCAGACACCAGCGTCCACCAAGACCAGGTTCCTGCACATCTGCTTCTGTTTATGTTCAGGGACTGTAATTCTACCCACACAAAGCAGAAGGATCCTGTTCCTTCGTGCAGTGGTAACAGGAGCATCTGTAACATGTACTATTTTTAGAATCTAGTCCACTGCCAGCTAAGAGGAACGAGGAGCTGGAGACCAGGGCACCGATCAGCCCACTGGCTGCTGCTCTATCTCACCCAGGGGATGTGCCAAGCCCTGCCCTTCACTACCACCAACAACATGGACTCAACTGAGAAAAAGTTGCTAGAGCCCTTTTTTCACATCTCTTCAACTTGCTTCAAGATCTCCTGGACACTCCTGACAGTTTTTGCACATTTCCAGTCCCAGGCAGCCAAGGCTCTGTGGGTTACACTCTGGTGATATCTGCAGGCTTCTCTTTGCAGCCCTCAGGCTCAAGTACTTTGTAGACAGCTCAAGCTTTGGTTGCACCTCATGTTGGCCGGTGCCAAAACCAAAATTTAGCCCTCTAATTCATACGCATGCTCTTAATTCTGTTCAAAACTTCAAAACTTTCTTCCAATTATTTTGACCCACAAGAAGATAGGTGTATCTGAGCACCAAATGATTTCCACGCTTTTATATCTTGTAAGAACTCAATATCATTATTCTTATCAATAATATACTGTATACTGGAAATATCAATAATAAACTGTATACTGGAAATAGGAGTAAAGCACTAGCTCATTAAATGATAATTCCAGCATGAGAAACTTTCAAGCATTAAAAAATTAGAACAACTTTTTGGCTGTTCTTGGCTGAAATTCATTTCAGACACAGGAACTGAGCAACATTTTAAAATAAAGAATGAATGGGCCATCTTACAGATACAGATAAGACACATCCCATATTCAAAAGAAGAGAGGAAAGTCCTAAATCTGCTCTCAGAAAATGAAGCATTTTGGTAAAGTTTTTACAGAGTACTATGAAATTTTAATGTGTATGTCTCAAACACTGAGAAAGGCAAACACAGAGCCATTCAAGAGCTCCATCTTATTTTTAGCTTCACTGTTGCCCATAGGGCACTATAGAGACATTTTTTTTCCTTCTCTCTGCCTTCAACCCCTCAAATAAATCCCCTTTATTGGATTATGGATTAAGGCAGCAACTATAGCAGTAAGCTGTTTCCATGAGAGTGAGAAAACATAAGAAGTGCACCATTAAGCAGAGTAACATCTCACTTAGAACTTGTGGGTCTGCCTTGGATACTGCATTCATCATGTCAGAACAATATTTAAGTTTTATTAGGTATATTTTGAACAACATCAATAGCACAGAAATTTTGCACCTGCTAAAACAGTCCTGCAAACACT
>WAAG01043214.1:86873-137727 GCA_013390105.1 Tichodroma muraria | reverse complement strand
TTCCAGGGATGGGTCATCCACAGATCTCTCTGGCCAGCAGTCTGAAATAAACCTTGATTTACCACTGTATTTTCACCTGATAAACTCGGTGTCAGCACAGCAACCATGGTGTTTTCAACTAGGCCAATCATCCCAAATTCAGTTTTGTTCTTTTGTGGGTTGCTTGTGGATTATATTTACTCTGACCTTCCATTCTGTTCTTTCCTATCTGCTCCCAGAGTTGGCTTTGTGTGGCCAGAAGGTAGATACAGTATATACTGAAAGCAGGAATATGCATAAACAGCATGTGGCATGGTTTGTGTGTTGTTGGACGAGCTCTGTGCCAGTTCATCAACAATAATTTGTGCATATTAATATATTTGGATGCATTTAATTTCATTGGCACTTAGCCTGCTCCTTAAGTTACTAATTTGTGAAATCTGTTGGGAGGAAGGATAAAAACTTGTAGGCAGCATATGGTGTGATATTGGGGGGAAAGGACGGCTGCGGGTGTGAATTTTATTTTGTCAGTTTGGTGGGAGTACCTCTTGTTCTTTATGGGTGCCATCTGCACAGGGCTCTCTCTGCAAGGCTTGTGCTCTGTGCAGAGCATGCAAGAGCTCACTGAGCTTTTAACTTGGGCTGCTTTGGGGGAGGGCAAAGAGAATATTTTATTCTGTGCCACCTTTTGAAGTGTTTTGTTTTGTATAAAGGCTTTCTTTTGCCAAAGGAAAACACCTTGAAGGGTCTGCAGCTTAACTGGCTGTTAAAGGCCAGTGTCATAAAGCTCTGGATCCATCATTCAGGCATTTTCACAAATGTAATTCCTGTTCTTTGCCTGCTACTATTACTTTTTTGGTGTTGGGTGTCTTCTGTTTATTCTCCCTGACCTTCCAGCAATTAGGAGAATAATCATTATTTTCATGCTCTAGTTCTTAGGAGTTCAATGTCTTGAACTTAACTTTATAAGGAGTGTGAGGCAGGGCAGCTCTTGGTTGCTTTGAGAGCTTCTCCGTAGCTTTATTCAACTTCTTTAAATTTGTTCAGCTTTGTTTATCTGAGTATACAACGAGCACCACAGCTGAGAGGTCTCTGGCTTCTGTAGTAAACTAAGGCATTTTGTGCAGTGCATGTACTTCAGTGTGGCATTTCATGTTGTTTTTTCTGCTTTTCAGGAATAGGTGCCTTTTTGTTTCTGAAGCTCTTGTTGTGTCATGCTTCCCCGTCTCTGTTGGAATTAGGAGATCTTTAAGCTTTCTTCCAACCCAAACCATTCCAGGATTCTATGATTCTGTCTTTCTCCTCCAGCCAATTGATCTTCATATTTTACAGGGATCGGATAATGCTTTGATATTTAGTAATTGATTTGATTATGTGGTTATTTCCAGTGACATATATGAAAGATGATTTCTTCTCTTGTGTTTACATTCCTCAGTGTTGGCCCAATGCTCAGAGATCCAGAGGTTGGATCAGGTTGAAGCACAACAGGCAAAATTTGTTCAGTGGGTCTTGATATGCCAGGACAGGAATTCAGAGAAGTTTGGTTTGAGTTCTGCTGCAGAACTTAATGTCTTTTTCAGCTTTCCTCATTTCAGCTGAGAGAATCAAACAGAGAAATGGTTGCTGTGGATGATTACATGCTGTGTAGGTTTCTGGGTTTGAAAACATGCTGCATTGGTTTCTTCCTGACACCTGAGAGAGAAAAACAATTTTGCAATGCAGATGGTCAATAAAAATGCTGAAATACAAAATTACAGATATAAAACCTGACATTTTCCTTGACCTTGAATGGAAAAAAAAAGCCTTTATTTGCAAGGTTCTCCTGGATCCTCATCTTGTGAGATGACTTACCAAAAGGTTCCAGACTACTCTTGCCGAATGCAGAGATCCTTTCTTTTAACTCCCCATTTCCTCTCCCCCACACTTATTTTAAACTTAAGCTTGCTGTGGGAGGCAGTAAATTCATATAGATAGGGAAAACCAGTGATAACCCAGTATCTTTGACAAGTTGTCTCCTCCCTCATTTTAGGAGCTTTTATAAAGCTATTGCTGTGCAGCATTATATTTCTAATTGAGAAGCTCTAGCTCTAGGGGGGCTTATCTGTAGATTTTATTGTATGTGTATCTTCAATATTAACATTGTTTCAGTTCTTAAACTTGGACTTACTTTGCTTACAAAGATGAGACTGGAGCACTTCAGAATACAGGAGGCATCAGGGAATATTGCAGAATCTCATAATTGAAGAGATTTAAGAACAATTCAGAGAGACATTTTTCAGGAATAATACAGGTACTGTTAATTCTGCCTTGAGGTATAGGGACAGATCAGGTAACATCTCAAGAACTTCTACAGCTATTTCCTGTGATTTTAGTGGAAGATTCAATGCACTTTTCAGTGGCTTGAGGGGTCAAATGAGGGGTCAAAACCCCTCACTTTGTTTTGGAAACATGTTTCTAAATTCAGAGGGAAGAGATACTTGCAGTCCCTTGTCTTGCTTGAAGCAGCTTCTCTATTTACACAGGCCATATGAAAAATTAACCTTAAGGGGTTTGTTTGTTTGTATTGCCAGATATTTTAGGAATGCTGACTCATTTTACCAAGCTGAGGGTGTGCACACAGGAGCCAATTGCCACCAAATCAGGAGGAGAACTTAAAGGACATCAAGTGCTCCTGCCCTGTCTGTGTGCTTGGTCTTAATCTGGGCATGCAGCCACTGCAAAGTGTGACAGGCTGTAACCTCGCAGCCCACACCATCCAAGGAGATCGCTTCCCTTGTGTGAAGTGCTCTAAGCCTGGAGAAACAGGAATAAAAACAATCCTAACTGATCAGTACCCCTTCAGAGAATCAGGAGCACAGTGTTGCACACTGCTGAATACACACAGCAACCCCAGGAAATGAAATCACGGGGAGCGTGCCCTAAGGCAGGGAATGGGAACTGGTCTGGGCAGTGGAAAGGCTCCTGTTTTGGCACCATCAGTTTGGGAATTGGCTCAAAGATATACACGTTGGAAGTAGAGTATAGAGAATACTTTGTGTGTCTGGCACGCTGTGCACACACAGGAGTCATTTCTGGCTCAGGGGTTTCATCTGTGCAATAGTAATATCAGATGATACACTTTGTGTTGGATCATACCCTTGGTAACTTGCTTGATGCATTTGCTCCAACAATGTCATTTGCCCTTAGGTTCTTCCAACAATATGTGTCCGGGTAGGATGTGTGGAAGGGCCAAGCTGTTGCTCTGGGGGAGGATCTGTAGTAAAGCCATCTTTGGTAGTCATTGCTTAGAGATGTCATTTTCCTCCTAAATGTGGCAAACAGCAACCTTTCTTGACTCTCATCTCCATTCGTTGCTGGTTACTTCTATGTCATTGCTAGAAATTCTTTGTTTAAATTAGCCACAAACACATATATCCTATGCTGAACCTTGGGTCCAGTCTTGTGTCAGTGTTATGGAGTTGATTTTAATTGAAGGTGCAGCATGATACAGGGCTTTCCATTGAGCTCCTCCAGAACTGATTTTAAACCTTCTTGATAGCTGCAAATTTGAATTTTCTTTGACACACAGTAGCATGTGTGACACAAAGGTAATGAACTGAAATACCAGACCCTGGCAATCTCTTTGCATTATCCTGTGAGTCTTTTTTTCACTACTAAATGGAGAGAATGATGCATCGAGCCACAAACGCAAAAGCCCATGCACAAAATACCTATGTAGTCTAAAAATAATGTTGAGGAGAGTTAGCAGCCCTCATTCCAGCAGCAGCTGTTACCTGTTCTCCATCCTTGCCTGAGTGGCAGCAGGGCAGGTAATTTTGGTTTCCAGAGCCGTGAGGTCGAGTAGGGATGCAGGGATGAGGGCTGTTCACTGCTCAGCCTGTGGCTTTTAGAAACCTGCCTGCACTGGGTGTTTGTTACAGGAGAGGGGGTGAGGAGTGGCTGGTTTTGGGAGGCACTGACAGTTCCTGCATCCCTCTCTTGTTCTGGCTCTGTCTGTGTGTCCTGGCCCGCTGTGGGCTGGGTGAAGCTGCTCAGAGGTCAGAGACTCATTGCTGTGTGCAGGGGGTGAGTTCAGCCTTCCTGGGACACCACCTTTGCAGCTGGCATCAGGTGGGCTGAGCTGTCGTGAGGAAATGCCCTCCCCTTCCCTTTCCTGCCAGAGCTGGTCTGTGTGCTTGGTACCAGGCTGTAACAGCAGTCTGAATGGCTGAGCAGTCTCAGGATGGAAACAGGGGAGGGCATCAAACACCTCTCCTGAGTCAGGTGCACTGGGCTGACAGAGCTGCCTTTGGAACCACTCCAACAACTCAGAGTCCCAAACTCCCTCATTGCAATGTTTTCTAACTGAGACAATTATTTTTAATATCTAATTAAATTTTACTTCTCATGAGCTCAGTCTTTTTTTATGATAGCTTTGGTAGGTCACAAGAGTTAATTACAGTCCTCGTTGTAGTGGCCTGTAACGTTCTTGAAAATTGTCAGCCTGGCTGTTCTTCCACCAACACTATCTGGTTTTAATTAATTTAACTCAACCAGTGGATTCTTCAGTTGTTTCTCCAGTCTCAAATATTAATCCCATACAAATTTTTACTCATATTCTTGACTTTGCATAATTTCTTTTTAAAATGGGTGCCCAATTCCAGACATCATGCAGCTGAGGCTTACCTGTCACCAGAGCAGAATGACCTCCAGGCCTTCTCCTGTTCCTGTTAAGTTCCAAAATGCTGTTTGTAGAAGAACTGCAGCTCAAGATTAAGTTGTTGAGGCTGAGTTACTGTAGCCATTGCTCCTTATTTTGTGTTTGTCCACTTAATTTTTCCTTGTTTCGTACTTCACAATTGTTTTTATTGAATTTAATTGATTTCAGATAGTTTCTCCCCTTTAACAAGTTGCTCTTGAGTTATTGTTTTGTCTTCCAATTACATTTGCACTGTCCTGATGTGGTTTGTCCCTTCTCTAAGTGTGTATTATGTGATGTCACTGAAGCTATTGAATAAAAACAGTGAACGCAATCAATTCCCTGTTAACTAAGAGGGGTGGGGGGAAACTAAATGCTGGAAAAACATTATTGGTGTCTCAGTAAGTGCTGTCGTTTCCATGTGGTGTGGATGAACTGGGTCCTCTCCATGGATGTGCTAGAAAATATGTTAATCTCTGCTGCTGAACTGCTGCAAGTCTCACTGTGCATCTATCCTGGCAATGTAATGTAGGTGGGTTGTTGCCATTTGGTAACTTCATGGGTTTATGGATATTTTAATGGAGAAAAAGAATAAAACCATTGACTTTTGAATGGCAGTTCTAACACGGCATAAAGAATAAGTCTGGAAAGTCTCCTAGGAATGCTGAGGTCACTTCAGAACTGCCCAGTTGCACACAAATATGCCAGAAATTATCCAAAAAAAGACTTGAAGTTGCCCTGTGAGCCTGAATAAAGTATTTGAACATGCTTTTAAATGTTGGATTTAAGTCAAAACACATAAGGTGAGATTTTTCTTACAGACTGGGAAACATGAACGGCTGTGTTTTGTTTATTTTGAATCACTTAAGATCTGGAAGGTGGGAAATTAACTGTCTTATAGAAAAACAAAACCACTCTTGGTCAGGAACGAGTACCTTAGGAGAAGTAGGCACATGCCAGAGCACCTGGCTGAGGTGCCAGCCTGCATTCAGTGCATGGGACACATTCCCCTTTTGGGTTTGGGTTGTCAGTTGCTGGGGTAGAGAGCGCATTGTGTCTGGATCACTCCTTTAAATGCACTGACTAAGCCGGTTTTGCCTCGGGGTAGAGCTGTGTTAGCAGTGGAACAGGTCAGTAATGAGGATGAATTCCACCAACTCTGTACAGACAGCAGTGACACACCAAGACTGAGAACTTCGGGGTTTGATGATTCAGCCTTATAAATAGTCCTTGTCTTCTGGTGCTGCTGATACGTCCAAGGAGGAATAATGACTATATTGTTTTCTCTCCACAGTTAATGATTTTGCAATACATGTGCCACTCATGGTATATTCTTCTTCCCTCCAGTGTAGCAGCTTCTGTAGTTGGACTCCAGAGTTCTCGACTGGAAACAAACTCATGGACAGTTTCCTTTTGTACACATAAGCAAATTTTTTGCTATTGAGCAATCTGTTACTTCAATAGCAATGGAAAAAATGCAGTGATCCAGAATCCTTTAGCTGGAAATGGGAAAGTTAAAGATGGGATTTCGTTTAAAATTCAAATATTTCTTTTTCTTATGATGACTTTTTATTTTTTTTCCCAGAATGCCTTTTCTGATTTATTTGCCTTTCTGCTGTGTAGGGGTGGCTAAACTTTTAGGTTTTGGTACAGTGCACAATGTAGTGTATCTAAAATAGTCCTATAATTTATTTTCTCTGTTTATGGGAGCTATCCTTCATAGTCTTAGGCTGACTGCCTCTGGACTCAGTGTCTTCTGTATTATCTAGGCTTTTAGATTAAGGGGCTGGTTCTTATTTGGCTCCTGTCAGTGACAAATGAAAATACTTATAGTTAAAACAGGAAAAAGAAATCCAAATTTTTATAACAATATTGTCTAAATGCAATGTCCTCTGTCATTCTCTCAGTCTCCTAAAACTGCAGAATTCAACATGGCCTATGAATCTTGATGTGTACATACATATATATGATATTCAAGAGATATTTTAGATAATGGAGTGATACAGTGAAATATTAGTGTATAGAATATAACATATATAGAAAAAAATTGAAAACATGTATTGCAGATCTCATTTTCTAAGATGTATTGCTCTAGAACTCTAGTCTGACTTGTGATTTAAAAGGCTCAGCTTAAAAGTTGGGTAGAGCAGAAGAGTGAGTGAAGCTCTCCAGGTTGTGCCTGTGGGTGATGGAATAGCTCAGGGGGTGGGAGGTGGGTGGGTGGTGCTGGTGGTACAGCTCAGGGAAGGTGGTTTGCTTCCAAAGGGATTTACAGTGATTCAAACTGAGCAGTGACTGACCTGGCAGCCTTGAATAGCTAGAGAAGAGGGGTCAAGTCAGAAAAATAAAAAAGAGGGAGCCATGAGCATGTTTTCACCTGGTTCAGCAGTAACCCAACAAGGGAAGATTATTGCCCTTAGTGTTCATCTTCACTTCTTTGATCTGTCTTGTAATCCCTTGCTTGGTGTTGCTGTCAAAACTCTCTGTGGAAGTAAAGATCTACTGATGAACCACTGTGAATCAATGAACCACAGATTTTTTTCTTTCTCTTCTCCCTCCCAAGATGATTTTTTTCTTTCAGGGTAGATTGCATGTTCTGTGTTTGCTGGAGGCAGTTAAATTGTTCAGTTAGTTTCTAGGATCACATGGTTGAAATTTCTTCATTTAATTTGGCTGTGGCAAAAGTTTGTCGCATTTTCTTAAACAGTTGCCAAAACAGTTTAATACCCAAATGTGATACTGGTAAGTTTATAAAAAACATTCTGTAAAAATCTCTGAAGAAAAAGTTCTAATTCATTTAACGCAGTGTTCCTGCTTCTGTAGTTACTGTGGGTTTCAGTCCCTGAGAAAGGATGCTTAGCTGAAGTGTTGGGAAATAAATGAACTAAAACTGCATGGTTGGGGTTTTTTGATCACTCCCGTGATCACCGGTGTCACAGAATATAATGAGTTTTCCTGTGTAGACTCGTAATTTCACATATCTGTATATTGCTGCTTTCTGAAATGAGTATTTTTGTATTAACATTTCAAAAGGGATTAGCTTTGGAGAATAATTGCTGTCACTAACCCCATTAGCAAAACTGCTGCTCCTGGCACGCAGGTGGAACAGCAGCTCTGGATCTGACTGGGCCAGTGTTTGTGGCAGCTCCATTCAGGTCATGTGTGGTATGTTCTACACCTGAAACTTGAGAGCTGAGAGAGAATTTGGGTGTAGTTTTAGGTGCTAGGGAAGTCCTCTCTTGAAATACTTTCAGAAAGATGCTCTTAAATGTTGTTGCCAATTCCTGTTGGGTGAACATAGGATGAAGACCCAAAATTATTATAGAAATCTTCACTGCTGTGCTACACTGTTTGTTTCCAAGGATGATGTTGAACTGTCTTTAAATATTTCAGTGAGCTCTTCCTTAGCTTGCACTGACTTGTGACACTGTTTGATGGAGCTGCAGTGAAGCATCAACACCAGATGGGGGACTGGGGGTAGGGGACAAAGATTGCTCTCAGGTGTTGCCAACCTGTGCTTAATGCAGAAAGGATTTCAGGCTGGCTGTGCTTCGGTGCATCTGAATGATCTCCTGGTTGTCTCACCAAGGTGCATTGTCCAGTGACTGCTGCTCTTCCTTCCAGAACCTTCATTCCACTAAATCCCATGTTTCTGCATGGGAACATTCGTTCAGACTGGTTGGTTTGCTGTCTTTCCAGTCCCAGCCAAGCCTGGGTTTAGAGGCAAACAGAACCTCCTCCATGAGGGCAAGGTTGGATTTTCAGTATTTTCTGTTCATGCAGTCCTCTCATTTCCCTGCTTCCCCACCTCTAACAGCTGTAGAGTTGCATTTCGTGGAGAAGTGGAATTTCCTTATCTTTTCTTGGATTTTTCATCTCTCCTGTGTGGGTGGACTAGCAGGACCAGTGTTCTGGATCTCCCTGCATCCCAACAACCACTGTTGCCCAGTGCTGGAGATCTATTGCTTTGAGCATTGGAAAAACAGAACCCTTTCCTGGAAGAAGATGGAAGAACTGAAGCTGACAAAGGTAAGGCAGCCAGAGCCCAGTCTTGAGACCAAATGTACAAAGAATTTCCCAGATGGGTTTCCCTGTGCTCAAGGCATTGCAAAAGTAGATTTATTGCCTTTGTTTATGCCCTGCCTGCCCAGCTTTTGGCAGAATGAGAGCAGTGTTTGTATTCTATGCATGATGATTAAAGGATATTTCCTTCTTTTATGATTACACCATACATGACAATTTTGTCTTGACAGCAACATTAATTTATTCCAATATTTACAGTTGTTATCAGCAAGGTTCAGAGCTAAAACTGCTTTCCTGTGAAGTACATTTACCACAACAGTATACATCCATGTGTAGAAAATATTAAGTATCTTGCAGGTTGCCCTTGCTCATTTCAGAAACAATTCATAAGAAACAAAAATAAAGACAATGCTATGAAGCACAGCAGAAGTTTGCAAAGTACTTCATTATTAGTCAAGGTTGGAGCCTGCTGGCAATCCTTAGACTCTGACACTGTGCTCTGATTAGAGCCTGGTGGAGACCACTGTTGGTGCTCTAGCACAAATGGCCTGCTGCATGTGAGGTTTTGGCACATTATTTTTCTGTTAATTTATGACCCACATGTTGCAATGCTTGTCTGTTCCAGCAAAACCTTGCCAGGCTTTATTAAAGGGGAGGGAAGAATAGGTGTGGCAGGCACAAAGCTTTTACATTCTCAATATGTTATTGACCAGAGTGCTGTACAGGCATTAAGTTTTACCTGGTTTTCTTTCCAACAAAACTCATTATTCCCCATAAAAGTTAATCACAAGAGGATGTGTTGTTCTGTCAGCTCTTTAGTTTACCTACATCAAATTCTGATGTTTTTCAACATGCTGCAATTACTTATGCAGTACCTGAGCTCTAGCTCCTCATACCTGTTTCATTTCAAACACCAGTTTAAGACACTGTACAGCAGCTGCAGTCATTGCTCCCACAAGGATAAAATTGATGTGTGCTCCTTTCCTTTTTCCCTTTTCAACTGAGTAAGTTCTCATGTTTTGCTGCAAATCACCATTTTCTGATTTTTATTGGGGTTTGGAGTATTCACATTCCAGCCTTGTCTGTTTTGCAGGTTGCTTTGTCTTGGTTCATTCAAGTGAAGTCACAGCACATGAATCACTCCATTTAGATCCATGAAAAACTGACACCAAAGACCAAGCAGAGGAAACCAAGCAAGCAGAGTAAGCCAAGAGCCTTCTGAGTTTGATGCCTGTAACTGTTTCCTGGTGGCAACTTTGAGGAAGATTTGATTCTTGTGGTCACAGGGAAAGACGGTCCAGCCACAGGCATGTAATAAATGATGCTTAATAAATGATTCCAAAAAGCTGCCTTTATGTGTTTGCTTTTGTGACTGCTCTATTAGACACCAAAAAGTGCTAGGGGGAATCTGTAGATTTACTACTGGTTTTCCTCTAGTTTTCTGTGCTGAACAGGCTGGCTTTGAAATCTGGTGCTAACCAGAGGGAGAAATAGGGAAGAGACACTTCTGCTTCTCAAAATACCCTGTATGTCAGGGAGCCTTCCAGCCTCCTGTGAGCACAGCCTGTGATTTAAATAAACCCAGTCAATTTTAAATGGCAGAAAACGAGGGGAGAGGTAAGCAAGAGTACCAAAACGTTTCTCCACTTGCACAGCACAAACCCCCTCCTGTTGTGACATTGTTTGCAGAGACACAGACTGGGAATTGAAACAGGTTTTGTGGACCAAGCTGAAGCATCACACAGTATTTCAAGCTGCTCCAACAAATTAACTATTTAACACTCTGCTAATGTTGTGCACACACTTATTGCCTCCCAGCATGAAAACCAAGCAAATAATTGCAACAAGCTTGTGCCCAGTAGAAGTCACTGTAATATAATGAGAAACTTTATCCTGTGAGTAAACAGAAGGAGCAGGAAGCTGTTGGAAGCAGGTCGATGTTGTTTTAGGTACAGGAAAAAAAAAAATAATTCAGGAGTGCTCTGTGTCGGTGCCTTCAGCTCCGAGTGCAGTTCAAGCTGGTGTGGGGCCGGTTCTCCTCGGCAACGTAGCAACTGGACCACACCCCCTCCTGCTGCAGGATGCTAAAGAGCCCTTGGAGCACTATCTGCTGTACTGCACGGGAACTGCACCACTTCTAATTACCACAGCACTGCCAGCTGAGAGGTTTTCTCATCCCATGGAGTGACAAAGAATTTCTTCATTCGGTGTCTAGTAATCCTATGTGTTTTCTTTCAGTGTTTCTGTAGTAATCCTATTTTTATTGCAGAAGAGGATTATGTTAATTTTAAATCAATACCAAGGTTGTATCTATCTGTGCATTTTATCTCGATTCAAAGTAAGTTGTTGATTAAAAATAAGCATTTTTGGCCACCTGATGCTCTTCTTGTTTAATGCTCCTGTGTTGGTGGTATTATGTTAATATTTTGGAGGAATACTCAAGGATTTGAGCATGTTTTTCTTCTCACTTAGACTTTGCAAATGACTGAAAAGCTTTCCCCACTCCTAACCTCTCTTCTGTTGTGCAACAAAAGAGCTTTCCTTTAAGCATCTTGGTTTCCAAGCACAAGGAATCGTCTCTGAGCATTACTGAACGTTTGACTTAAGGTGTGATGAATCCTCTTATGCCAAGTTGAATTTTTTGATGTATGCTGTAGATTAATGTTTAATTTACCTAAAATGAGTGTGGAATTAGTGTTGTTCAGAGTTTCTTTTTTAAAGTTGTTCTGTTCAGATCTTGGGTTTTATACAAAATCTCCTAAGTCTGCATTGGATGTCACAGCCTGACTTGGTTTGTCAGGGCTGTTTCCTTTGCTGGCTGTCTTAGGAAGATGATGATTATAACAGTACAAAAACCTTATTCTGGCTTCATGACCTGCATGGGGGAAAGCTTTTTAAACAATCTGGAAACTTACTGATTTCTTTAAATGTATTCGTTTCTTACTGTACTGACTTACCAGTTGTTGTCATTGCACTTTGGTATCAATCTTGGGGAGGGACATGTTTTGGTGACATGTGGCATAACAGCCATTGCAAAATAATGGTATTGGTGTCGCTGAATTTTTAGGTTTCCTTATTTCTTAGAATTTAAGAAATCCTAGTGTAGTTCATAAAGCTTCTGCAGCTTCTTGTGACTTGATTACAAAAATACCAATAGCCTCTCTAAACCAGTGTAAAGCTGTACTTAGAGTTGTGCATGTAATACAGTAGATCCTCGGCAATATTGTGAAGACTATATAAAAATGCAAATCTGCCTTTTTTTTAACTTGATAATGCTTATGCATCCCCTCCCCCTTTCTGTCTTTATAGGTCTACGAGGGCTAATCAATCTTGGGAACACATGTTTTATGAACTGTATTGTCCAGGCACTTACCCACACTCCACTGCTGCGAGATTTCTTCCTCTCCGACAGGCACAAATGTGAAATGCAAAGCCCCAGCTCATGTCTGGTCTGTGAAATGTCTACGCTTTTTCAGGAGGTGAGTGCTGTTTGCCACAAAGCATTACCTTGCCACAGATGCTGTTTCTTACCCCGAAAGGAATTGTGTTCTCTTTGCAAATATAAAGGGAATGCAAGTCATGTTTCCCCTCAAAATGTAGTGAAACAAAGCAGTAAAGATTGAGACCTCACTGTCAAAAATACCCAGCTGCTGAAAGGGAAGCTAATGGCATTTAAGTTCTATTCTGAAGTCACCCTTGTTTAGGCAAGGCTGCTATTGGAAATAATTACAGTGCTGCCTGTTCTTCTGAGACTGATCTGGGAGTCCTTAGTCTTAAGGCTGAATGTGTGCTTTAATTAAAGTTGCAAGTTGTAACTGGAAAATATGTCATGAGCTCTTTGGGTGATAATGGGAGTGAGAATAAAGCAGTAGTATACATCCTTGTGGTTTAAGGTGTACTGGATTATGTAGGTCTGTATGAATATTTTAAAGATCTCAATTCAGTGCTTGTTCACTGGCAGAAACATCCTTTCTGTCATCTCTTACGTGCAAACCCAGATAGGGCCAGGAAGGATAAAGAGAAGTGAATGTGTTGCTACAGTTTGTGTCTTCCCTGTACAAGCTGCACTTCTTTCCCTTTCCCACTCAGGAAACTTGCTTTGCACTGTGTCTTTACTGTAGGCGTGGTCTGTGCTGTGTGAGACAGGCACAGGCTTTTCCTTAACAAATAGTCAAAGAACTCTTTTATTTGTCTTAATTCCACATCAGTATTGTAAGGACTGTGGGTGGACATGGGCTCCTAGTTTTAAGATGTCTTTCAAAACCAACCCAGTTCTGTGCCTTTCCCTCAGTGGTAGATCTGTTTTCTTGGTAAGTAAAATAAAACCAAACAAAAAACCAAAGAGTGCTGTAGTGTACGTGCTGTCATGGAGTATTTAAAATTGCTGGAGATGTCTGAACACAGAGCAGGTTTTCTCTGGATGTGCTGTCATGGAAGTTCATTCTGACAGGGACCAACCTAAAATAGCTTTACCTTTATCTTGTGATTTTCAATTTGATTTTACTCCTGTGCCTTTTTCACCAGAGATGATTCTTTTTGGTCACTGCAGGTGAGTTAAACATATATAGAAGAAGGTAAAGCCCCCTTAGTTGTTCCAGTACAAAGTTTTCTGCTCATACTCAAGACTTCTAAGGATTTGCAACATTGCATGCTGTTTATCAATCAGTAACTGTGTGCTACATTTCTTATTTTTTGTTCTATTTTTCAATTGTTCCTGAGTCTGTCAGGAAAGGAGGTAAAAACAAAAGGCAGGCAGACCAATAGGTAGCAGCTGTAGGTTTATTGAAACCAGATGTGCAGTTAAGTGGGGAAATACCACAGTGTGTAGATAAAAAAAATCAGTCATGGTAAAGAAATGCCAGTTTCTGTGCACTGTTAATACAGAAGCCTGTTTGCTTTTTTAAAAATAAAGGAACTATTATATTCTTGATATCCTTTCATCAAATAGTGATATAAAGTCTCATGCTGATGAACATCACCACACTCTATTTACCCATGCATTTTTATAAAAATCCCTTGGGAAAGGGGAAATGAGTGTTACATTACAGATTGAGAGGCTGCAGGAAAGATCAAGACTCTCTAGGTAATGATTTTTGTTTCCATTTTTATATGTGGAGCCTGTTGATGGCTCAGGATGCCTTTTCTACTGTGAGCATGGAACAAAGAACAGGCTGTTATCCAAAATGGGGCTTAAATGCAGCATTTGTGTTAGTTTCAATTGTAATCAAGTTTCATTACACACACAACTTTGGGAAGCACAGCCTTCACTTTCAAATCAAAATTCATGCCTACACTTGCATTAGTTCTATTAATTAAATGTTCTGCAACATGAGGGTGTATGGATGAGGGAACAGCCATATCTGTGACACCAGACTGTGCAGACAGCAAGAGTCCCTGTCCTTATTTCACATTAAATACTGCAGCCATGTGCTGTGGGAGGACACAGAAAGTGACTCAACCTCCTTGAAGTAAAACTGGAGCTTAATCCTCCTAAGCAAAGCTGTTGGTAACCAACTCGATATATTTTAACTCACAAGCAGTAAATACCTTGTGCTTATGGCTCTGTCAGCACCCATTGTACAGTTCTATTCCCAGTGAGTTTTAATTTCTCTGCATTCAGAATTAAAACTAAAATCTTGCATTTTTTGGAGCACAGACTGGTTACGCTTCATGGCCCAGCTCTATGCAGTGGTTGCAATGAAGATTCTGTCTGTCGCTGCCTTTGCAGAGCTGAGGTCTGAGTCAAGGAGGACAAACCAGGAGATCTCAGTGCTATGGTTAAGAATTCCTTTGTAATTGAATTACCAGGGAAACTTTGATTCAGGTTCTGTCTTGTTTCTACATAGCTTTCCCACCGGGATTAACTGGTGTGGTTATCCCAAAGCAACTTACCCAGGGACAAACGATCAGGGCAAGGGTTAATTTCATCTCCCCTCCACCCTTCTTTTCTGAAGGTGTGATCTTAGGCAAATGGAATGCCAGGGAATCTGGTGAGTGCCTGAGTGGGAGCCCTCCAGGAGAAAAAGCAAAACTGTTTTGAACATTAAATAAAACTTACTATATATAAATAAGCAAGTTTTGCTCTTTTGCCTTTTAAACAGAAGTTACCCTTCCCACTTCATTTCTTTTTTGTTTAAGATCATGGAGTTATACAGGTTGAATGATTTCTCCACGATAAATAGGAAGCTACAAAGTTCTTCCACCTTGAAGTAGGTTGGTGGTGAGTAATGACTGTCAGATAGTTCTCAGGGCTGAGGTGGTTTTTTCCCAGTAGTTTTTCTGGCAGACACACCAAGCACTGAGCTCTGTTTGTTTTAAAAATATCTGACTGCATCAATTAACGTTCTCATTTGTGCTCCATAAAACCTATTTCTCAATAGAATCATGACATGACTTACACTGAATGAGAAAAGGAATGAAAAGGATTTGGGAGTAACAGATAGTGGTGAAGCTGGACGGAGGGAAGATAGAACACACAGAATCCATTCATTGAGCCTTTTGGCTGAAAGGGTTGGTGCACTCCTTTTTACCTACTGGTGTTTGTGTTGTAGTTTTGCTTCACCAATGAAAATGAATTTCAGGATGGTCCACACCCTGAGGTTTATCTAAATCCTTTCCAGAATGACCACTCAGAAGGTAGGATTAGAAGATCTATGTCTCATGTGCTCTGTGACTGGAATATTAAGAATACCTGGGAGTAGAGCAGAATGCAGTGAATCCACTCAGAGATGGAAGGAACAAAACCTTCCTTTTTCCCATCGTTACTCATCCTCGTGAGCCCATCACAGTGCACAGCACAAGCACAGGAAGAGTTGAGAAGTGAGGACCAAGAGGGAAAAAGGAAGAGATGATTTATGGCTTTGGTATCTGAAGATGCTACTGTTGAAGTGACTTATGTATAAAATAGGTTACAACAAGAGGGGGGGAAAATGTAGTTAAGGCTCTTTACATAGACAGAAGCCTTGCATTTTGTCATGGAAAATACAGAGTTTGTGGTGATTTAGTAGAACCTTTTCCTAAAATAAGTGTATAGCATACAGAGTTCATACAAGCAAAATGTATTTTGTGTGATTCTTTGAACCATTTTTCTTTGGGAAATCTCCAGAAGGTGTTCTCTTGCATGTGTTCCATGTGTTGCCCACTCCTTTCATCCATTGTAAATTGCCAGAAAATTTAAAGTCTTTACTGAAAACCAATTTCCAAGGGGAGTTTTTGATGTCTCAAATTGGACTTGAACCCGGTACATGATTTCTTCCTATTAAACTCATAATTACAAAGCCCAGAGACTGTTTAGCAGATACATGTGCAGGATAAATCAAATCTATCTGTTTATTCACATAACTGAGAAACTTCTGTGCGTGTTTTTGGCAGGAGGAGGAGAAAGAAGTATGGATGTGTACGGTGGGGTCTTGTTTTAAAACCTCACTGATGTCTGTATATTTTTGGTAACAATAATGCAAATTACAAAACCTGTAGTCTTATAAATCCCCCATAGATTCTTTCTAGAATGCAACAGCAAGTGTTTTAAGTGGAAAAACAGAATTACTTTTACTTGGGTTGTGTGTAAGAATGGAGGCTTTGAATCCTGGTTGGTTTATTCCTTTCTCCCCCCCCCTCCCTTTTTTTTTTCCTGGAACAGCAATTAAGCAGTGTATTACCCAGCACTTTGAAATTGTTCAAACTAGTTCTCTCCAATATAAACAACTGATACTGCTGAATTGAAAACAAATTTAAACAAAAAAAAAAAAGTTTAAATTATGTTTGGGACAGTTGTGCCATTGAATTATTTTAAAGGTGACTTGCAAGTACATAATTGTTTATATTTGCACACTTCAGTGAGAAGGTTGGATTAAGACTTTACATGGACTCTTTTCCTTTTTGTGGATTGGAACAGCTCTGATAGGCTGCTCTTCCCAGCAGCAAGGAAATGACAGAGATGGGATGGATGTTTTATACATTCCAGTTAAAATATTGTTATTGAATGTGCACAGATTCCTTGTTTTATTTAATATTTATTAGAACAGTGAAGCTTTTCCCCCACCTCACATTCTTACCAGGCAGGTTTCTAGTTTTTTGTGTGATAATAGTTAATAATTTGCTAAAGCTTCATGTCAGAGCCTTCTCATCCTACTGAAGCAGCAGAGAAGGTAAAATCTGCTGGCAGGTCTTGTGTCTGCAGTGGAGTAATTACATGGAGTGCTGGTGGTTAAAATGACCGGAGAGCTCTGGGACTAATTGTAAGGAGTGACAGAACAGGGAAGTTTTATTGCTGCAGTTCCCTGAATTATGTTGAGCAGCAGCTGCATCAGCAGATTTCAATTACCACACTCCTGCTCCAGTCCCTCAGTGTCATCCTTGTTGGCATCAGAGTTAACTATTGATCTCTGTATTTATAGGAGCATTTTGTGGTGTTTGGCTGCGGAGGTGCAGCTTCTTGTTTGGGAAGAGCAGAGCTTGTGAGGAAGAAATTTCTGTGGGAGGAAATACACTAAAATCATGTAGAAAACCCTACCAATATGAGGACTAGATGAAGGTTGTGCTGCCTTTTGCCAACCCATCCCTTAAAATACAGTGTTTTCTCTCAGCAGGTTTGTAGCACAGTGCCTGTGCTTGAACTTACATAAAATGCTCAGAGGCTGTGCAGGGAGAAACCCAGGGCTGGGGAAGAAAGCTCACTTTTCCAATAAAAGAGTTATATACTGCTGGGGGTTTAAATCTCGGTTTTGTTCTGTGTATTTACCACTTACTGTCTTCTGTTTGGGAAGAGTAACTGAAAAGAAACCACCATGGATTTGATAGGATCTTGGGAAAACATAATTGTGGTGTTGCAGGCAGCATTCACTGGCAGATACCTTTGCCGAAGGTGAGGGAAGGCAAAATGACTCACAAATGTTCACTTATTAAAAATAAAATGTTACTCTGTCAAGTGAATAAACTCTTCTGGGCCTTTTCTGACTCCTGCAGGGACACCACAAGCATCCCTGCTTTGCTTTTGGAACTGGTGTTGCTGTGCAGGGATAAAGGAAGGGCTGAACCTCAACCCAGGGAAACACAGACCCTTAGCATGGGTGGTTTTTTGGCATGGTTTTTTGGGGTGGGTTGGTTGGCTGAGGGTTTGGTTGGTTTTTTTTTTTGGTTGGTTGGTTTTTTTCAAGTGGGGCCTGTCTGGTTTTTAATTTTAAAAGTTTCTGTGGGCAGTGTCCTCCTGCCCTGTGCTGATTTCCCTCCCCAGCTGTGTCAACCCCAGCAGCAGCAGCGTTTCACATCAGCCTGTGCTGACTGAATAATTCATCTGTGCACTCTCTAATGTGCTTCTGGCAAAATCACCTGGGGCAGTTTTAGTCACTCCGGAGCCAGCTCATCAGATTTGGACTGAAGCAGATGCAGGAGCAGATGCAGGAGCTGGTCCAGCACCAGATTCCCAGGCAGGGACACCCTGCTGGAGCGGTGACGGCAGCTGGCTTTGGGGATCGCTGACTGAATGGGGACCTTCAGCTCTGCAAACAGCTGGCTCAATAAAGTTGTTTTTTAAAGCCTTTTACAGTGAGAGCCCAGTACTGGCATGAGGCTGCTGCCCTGCTTGGAAATTTTTCCATAAAATTGGAGTGTGCACAGCATTTGGATGCAGAGTTGCCGTGGGTCAGGGATTGGCTGACAGTCAGCATCTAATATTCTCATCTTCAGTGTTTGTTCTGATATGGGGGGGGGCATTTCATTCACATAATTTGTGAATGAAATTGCTGATCCTTTTCAAATGCAGGATTTTTTTTCCTTTCTTTCCTCCCCGGGCTATTTTAATAAAAGCCAGTGGTATCAGTAAGTGAGTGATTGTGAGTGATGCTTGTGTCTGCCTATCCCACTCCCTGCACCCCCACATTTTTTAGGCTAATCCATCACAAATTGATGGAATTTCAGGGGAGAAAATGGAGCTGCTCAGCTCTGAGGCCACTTCTCCAGTAGTCTGTGACAAAAGCTGTCGCTCTCCTTTATTATTAAGGCCATCAGGATTAAATGGTTTAAATTGATTTGCCTAATTGCGCTCGTTTAACTTTTTAATAATGAAATGCACTGAGGCTGTGTAAGTTGTTAACAGTCATGTCCTTCTCTTTGCTTTGAGCAGTTTTACTCTGGGCACCGATCTCCTCACATTCCATATAGGTTATTGCACCTGGTATGGACTCACGCACGGCATTTAGCAGGGTACGAGCAACAAGATGCACACGAGTTCCTCATTGCTGCATTAGATGTGCTACACAGACACTGCAAAGGTAAGGCTTGTCCTGAGGCTCCAATCAACAAGGATTATTGCATCAAAAGGAGGTAGAACCATCTCTTCTTAAACCAAGTCTAGTGCCAGTACAGGACTCTTAGCAAATTCCTTTAAGAATGTTTGGTAGGCTTAAAATATTTATAAATAAATAAACCATTCCCACTGTCAAAAAGTACCAAGAGTTAGATGCAGACAAGCCTGTACATTGGTTTGAATCACCATCATGATGTTCTCTTATTGGTTGTGAGTCACTGTCTTTTCTTTTAAATTGCCATTTTAATTCTATTTATACTTGAAGTAGTTAGAACTCTTACTCAGTGTGTCATGGGACAGATGAAAATAACATAGGGGAAAGGCTATGTCTTAATACCATTATTCTTCTTAAATATGATTCTACTGTATTTCTGATACCAAATTGCTTACAGAAATGTGAATAAGAAAGAGCAATGGATGGCTGTGGTATCTTGTTTTATTAGTCTGTATAGAACAATACATAATTGTACAACACAATAAAAATATTCAGTTCCATGCTTTTTGATATGAAGTATCTAAGTCTTGATTTTGTAATATCATACGAAATTACATATTTTCTGTTTGTTTTTTCAAGCTGAACTGAAAATTTCCCAATCTGCCAATGTTTGCTCTAGCTTGATTCACTTACTGCAGCAGCGAAATTTTTACTATTCCTCCAAGGGAAAGGTAATGGGGTCGGTACTAACAGAACAAACAAAATGTCCTTGGTTATCAAAAAGAAGATTTAAGCACTCAACTTTGCTCAAGTGCTCTTAGGAAAAACACTTAGGGTTTAGTTTTTTGGCTTATCAGGGGACTGTCAAAGGGAAGGCTGCTGCTGCTTCTCTAAACCATTGTGAATCTTGCCTTTATCTCTGAGGTAGCCCTGCCTGGCAGCAGATGGGCTTGTTCACATCCATAATTGGTGCCTCCAAAAGAATCTTCTCCAAAAAAAGTATTGCTAAGGAAGGGAGTAAACAGAGGAGTTCCTTTGTAGTTATTAATATCTGTCATTTGACAACCACTAACTGGATTTCAATAATCCAAATTAAACTAGTGTGAAAGTCCAGTAAGGAACAAAATCTACCCAAATATTGACTTCTCACTTCTTAACACTGAATAAATTCAGCTGCAAACAGAAGCACTTCTTTGTTCCTGTTAAATTTCTGAACCACTGATACAACAAATCTTGAAGCTGTTTTCATCACCTTTAAGATAATGCTCATACTTCTTTTACACATCCTTATTAATTAATGAGGTAGTATTTGTGTCTCAGAATTGTAAAGAGAAAAGCTTGCAACAATAAAGGTCTCTGAGCTCTTCTCAAACTGATAAAAAAATCTGAAAAGTCTTTAGAAAAAAATGTGGTTTGACTTTAAATGAAGAATCTCTGACATATCTTCTTTGCCATCTTTGCACCCAAGTTTTCAAATTTCTGTTTCTGAAGAAATAGAAAGGCTTTTATTAAATCATAGTAAAGAATCTGTACCACATCAAGGTAATTTAAAAGAAGTGGTTGAGCAGTTGTGTGGGAACCAAACAAGTTAATCTAAACCAGAGTTTCAAGTATAGTCATGCAAAACCACATTTGGAATGAACTAGTTTTCAGTGTAATGAGAAAATTTTCCCACTTGTGTATCCACACAGACACACTTGCATGTGAAGTGTGCAGATGTAAAAATATTATTACTAATAGTGAGAATATGTCCTACAGCTACAATAAGCAAATAATACCTCCCCTGCCAATATTAAATATTTGTTTTAATGAACGAAGAAAGCTTTGAAAGCTTCTAGTCAATAGTAATGTAATTTTACAATTAACACACAGTGAAATAAAATAAAGTCATGGGGGAAATTTTGCTCTAGTTTTTGGACATTATTCATGTTCACCAAGGCTTCAGGCACCAAAGTAAATGAAAGTGTTCCTTATGTATAAATACCCAGTTGTGTTTGTTTGGCTGTCATTAGTCATTTATCCCTTTTCCATTCCAAGTATTCAACTGTCTAGGAAGTGTCTCAATGCAAGTGAAGACAAAACTGTGAATATTTGTTGTTGATCTGTCACTGCCTAAATTAAGAAAAATACATGTTTTTGATGTCCATGTAAAGATAAGTTGTGTAATCCTGTAAGTGCCCTGAGATGATTATGTGGGCAGGCTGGCCCAGGTAATTTTGTTTTGATCTGGCTGGTGGTTTAAATGCTGGTTGAATCTATACTTTGTTTTAGTGGCATCTGTGGAGTTTTGGAAGCCCAGGATACCTGTCTGATCTCCATGTAAATCCTGTCTGAGGGGTGATAGATGTGCTGGCACTGTTGGGTTGAGCTGTGGCACCTGGGCAGGGCATATTCTGAACCCTCAGTAGGGCTCCTCTGTGCTGCTGGAGTAATAGAAAATATTTCTGAATAAAAGGGGTTGAGTCTGTCTTGCCTGTGCATCACTTTTTCATTTCAACAGCTGGAGGCAGGTGATCTAACTGGAAAGTAGTATTTTAGTGGAAAAAATAGTGTAAATAATCTGTATTTCTGCCCAGGCTGTAAAGCATTGTCAGCTTTTAGTCAACATGATAGATGCATCTTTATTCCAGTAGTCTGGGATAAATTCAGGGTTCTAATTCTGCAAAATTCCACCCAGTGAGGTTCCAATCATGCAGACACTTTTTAGTTTCCCACTTTTGTCTCAGACATCTTCAAACTTGGGGAAATTTAGACCAGAATTACTGTCCTCTTAAAAGGATCAAGACTGCAAGTCAAAAATTATTGTTCTGTCCACTGACATCACTGGCTGTGGGGGTTTCTGTTCTTATTGCAGGAGCAACAGCACTCAAGTGGCAGAGATGGGCACTGGTACACAAAGGTTCAAGAAGCAAGATAAAAAAATAGAAGTAACCCTGTGTTTTTATCCCAAACTTTATTCAGTAATCTAAAAAGAGGGAGAGTAGTACTTTAAAGCTGATTATTCCTCATTTATTTGGATTTCTTGAAGCATTTTGCATTCACCTTTAACAAGGGGTGCTGCAAAACAAATCTGAAGCCAGAAAAAGAATGGTGTACTGAGATTTGGGAGGAAAACACTGCCCTGCTCTGTGAATTCTGTATGATATTCTTAGGAATTGATAGAGCATATGCTTGTGAAACATGTCATCTGCTCTGATCCATATAGATTTGTGTGTACACTGCTTTGTCAGAAATAACAAGCACTTGTTCAGAACACCAGGGACCAAAGCAAAGCAGAAATATTAACATTAACGTCTTGTTTTGATAAACAACCCTTTTAAAATCTGACAATTCTTGACTTCCCTTTTCTCATTTAAAATACAGAATGGAAGATTGAGGCAAAACTTGTGGTTTTATACCAAAACCAAAAGCAATCTTAAAAAGTTGTCTATAGCAGTTTTTACAGTTGCTGTGTAGTATCAACAGTGGTATATTTAATTTAGTGGTATATTAAATGCTTAATTTGAACACAGATTAACATGCTTAGTTATTGCACAGACACAGTAGTAATCTGTGTGGGGCTTTTTGAGAGTTGCATTCAATTTGAATCCAAACTCCTCAACTCAATTTTCAGCCATTCTGATAATCACATTAACGTGTACATTGATGTATTTTTAAGTTTGCTTTTAGCCTTGTGCTGACCATTCTTAGAAGCTACTGATTTCCCTGGAGCAGATTTAAACCCCAGAAAATATCTGAAATTAAAACCTCATTTGGGAGACAGAAATGTTGAAGGGAACCTTAATTTGAGCACAACAATCTAGCAGTTTCTAGTTCTCAGCTGCATAATATACCTCCCCTCAGCATCTGTTCCATATTGACAAGTGTGTGTAGGTGGTAATCTTACTCTTTTTTCCCTCCTCTCCAACCAAATGTCATGGGAAATAATGTTGAGTGGGTAATACCCTTCTGTTTTGCTGGGAACAAGCTTGCAGGATATTCATTTGAGACCCTCTCATGGCTGATCCTAATTGACTTGTGTAATTGAAAAGGGAGAACTCAGTTCTCTCTGTAGGAGGAAATGACTGTCTGCTGAAGGTGTCCAGCTGGGATGGTACCTGTGGTCCAGGGAAAAGCTCTCAGCACTGCTTTTCTCCTTCTGCCCCCTCAAAACAAAGCAGAGACAACGCTTGAAATGGGGAGATTACAAAGATGTGGTAGTTGCATGTGGATTCTTTAAAAAGGAAAAGTGGAGTTTTAGCTAAAACCCAGTTAATTCTATTTTGCTTTTTTTTTTTCTTCAATGCTTGTGAGTACAAGTGAAGCTTTTTCTGCAGGTGAAGGATGCTTTGCACAGTCTCTATCCTGTATGCCCTCTTCATTAGCTTAGCATAATTGAGCCCTTTAAAAGCTCTTAAGTTCAATAAGATTTAGCTGAAATTCCCATCAAGAAACGCCTCAGACCGGGTGTGATAACCCCCAACTTGAACCTCGTACACTTGAAATCTAATTTTAGAGCATTTTCTTCAAGAGTCTTTTTAAGGAAACAATGTGCTTTTCTTGGCAATTCAGACAAAAGTTTCTAAAGCCTAAATCCGGCAGCTGAGGGAGAACTTTCCTGAGGCATTTGGAATCTAATTAACTCAAGTGGCCCATTGCAGCTTAGTAAGTATCACCTATGACTGCTTTTCTACACTTAGTATCCGGCAGAACCTTTGCCAGATTATTATATAATACTTCTCAACATAATTCTAAAGCTTCATTGGAAAAAAAAAGAATATAATTCTATCTGTTCCTACCACAAGAAAACTCCAGCTCTAGAGCCCCTTAGACACATGAAAATGGTCTGTTGCTCTACTTTTATAAACTTTTTGTTTCTTCAGGTGGTTTTTTGGACATTCTTGAGTAGAAAATGGAGGAAGTAGCTGAGATTTGAGGAGTATTTCAGTGTTTCAGTCTTAGCATTTCAGTTTCGGAAATCAAATATTTCTCTGTAAGTTGAAGACAGTGGGAAACCTGGCCAAACTTAATTCTGTTGTAGCAGTTGCCATTGAAGGAGATGGGAAAATATCTGGAGATGTATTTTAAAAAATAATTACCTGGTGCTGTGTAGTAGTTGGTGAGTGCATCTCTGATTGCAAAGCAAGCCCAGTTGCATCTGTCCTACCCAAGGAAAACAAGCAGTGGAAAGTCTGGAAATCCAAGGAAAAAGGTCTCATTCCTACTTCACCTGTAGGGAATGGAGGGAGAAGGCTTTGAAGCTGAGAACTGTGTGAAGAAATGTTTGGTTATTTAATACTCTGGTGATTGTGAGAAACTGAATTGGCTAATCTCAGCACTCAAATCCTAAAAATGAAACTTTACTCCTGGGACCTGCAGTGAGAGTGTGTGATGCCTTTATAAAAGATGGGAATGTATTCACTGTCCCCCTGGGGAACTCAGAGGATTACTATGCCTCTGGAGAAGCTGGAGGAGGACACAGCATTATCTCCTCACTTCAGATAAGGGTATCTTTCATTTTCCCACTGATGAAAAGCTGCATGGAAGGTGCACATTGATGTTGAAAGGCCGGGATGGAGGCAGTGGGTTGGGGGTGAATGGCTCTTAACAAACCCTCTGCCCTCACTCTACTTGCAGAAGTTGACTGGGATAGAAGTAAAAAGTAGCATTTGCTGAAGTTTCTTCTCTCTGAAGTTTAAATACTGATTTTCATGAACCACCTTGGCAACTCCTTTGTCTTAGGAGCTGATCTTTATGCCAGGCAGTGCAAAGCAAACCTCTGTAAAGGGAGATACCCTGAGCAAGGGTTTGGCTAAGAGCTGCTATGGCTTAAAGCTTCACCTCTACATTTAGTCACCTTCTGGTTATCTTCTATATTTTTCAAGGAGTTCCCATTTTGTTTCCTTGTTTTCTTCAGTGCACAGCTTTTGCAGGGTTCTGTATTATCCTTGTGAACTTGCAGTATAAGTTTGAGTTAGAAAAAGATACTGGGGACACAGTCCAAGACAAACCTCTGTTGCCTCAGAGGATTTTTGACTTCTGAGCCTGTGTTTGCATTCCTGCAGGTGATGATAATGGGAAGAAGGCCAACAACCCCAACCACTGTAACTGCATCATAGACCAAATCTTCACGGGCGGACTGCAGTCGGATGTTACCTGTCAAGTCTGCCAGTAAGTCACTTTTCCTGATCCTGGGCTCTGATTCGAATCTGCACCCCCTCCAGTACACTGCTCTCAACCTCTCCTCTCCTGCATACCAATAAACACCAGCAAAACTCCAGAAAGACAAGGACTGTGTAAGTGCAGCACCGTGAGCCACCAGCACAGATTTCCCAGAGCAGCTGTGGCTGCCCCATCCCTGAGAGTGTTCAGTGCCAGGCTGGATGGAGCTCTGAGCAGCCTGGTCTAGTGGAAGGTGTCCCTGCCCATGGCAAGGACTGGAATGAGATGATGTTTAAGGTCTCTTCCAACCAAACCATCCTGGGATTCTATAATTCTATCAGCTAAATGCAATCAATTACCAATTAATTGTCATATATAAGACATACCTAAAAAGCTGCCTGGGAAGTACTACAGGCTTATGCACATAAACTTTTTACTAGTCTGGAAAAGGTTGTTGTTTTACAAGTTCATAAGGAAAATGCTTCCAAGATCTCTTTGAATTTCAAAACACATAATTGAAGCTACATTTGAAGAAAATTCTGATACAGAACCACATTTTCCTTCAGTCAGCAGCCTCATGTATCATCAGGAGAGGTTTCAAAGAGGCTGATGCCTAATGTAATCTCAGGTACCAGAAAAAAAGCCTTTACAAGAGTATGGAAAAATGTATTTGTTGTTCTACTCTGTACTGGAACAAGTTGACTTCTTTTTGGAGATGTTTGGTGTTGCATATAGTGCAGAAGTCAGAGTTCTTGTTTTTTGTTCTGCCTTGCATTCTTGCTGTCCTGCACATGGGTTGGGCTTGTTTGAATCTGCTTTTATTCTCAGTTTCCTGGAGGGATTTGCAAAAGATTTACTGTAAGGAAAACATAGGAAATTTTGTTCTTTGCCTGGTAGAGCCACAGAATCCTTATGTGATAATGCAAAGCCTGATTTGTTATGACACAACATTAACATCGATGAAACTTTGAAAAAAGAAGTTTTCTTTTGAAAATTGACAAGTTTTGCACAAATTAAGCAGAGGGAAAAGGCAGAATATTGAAGGCTTAATGAGATTGCAGAGTGAAAGACACTAGTTTTAAGGGAAGAGAGAACTCAAAAAAATAAACATAACAAAGAGCTTAGACCCCTGAAGTTCTCTTAAAAATGTGGATGCTGGAAAAAAAGATTTGAATCAATAGCAGTTAAAATTTTGAGCAGCTTTTTCCACAGTCTTGGCTTGTCTTCAGCTGTCTTTAGAGAACTGATGGAGAACATGAGCTACTGCTTGGTGCAGTTATTCTTTGGCCTCTCAAATCCCAAAGGCTGTAGGAGATGCTGAGAGGAACTGCAAAGCTGAATTCAGTGCATTGCTGGACAGCAAAAGTGTTTTAAAAGCCTTTTCTTTTTTGAGGTAGCCTCAAGCACCATCTTCCATGTCTTGAGCAGACAGGAGTAGCTTCTAAACTAGTTGGATGGCATGTAGCTGTTGTCAGAGATGTTAACTGGTTTATACTGGTCAGTAGTGCCTCTGGCTCAGTGCAGCTCTGCTTTGAGTCTCAGGGCTCCAGTGAGTGGGAGAATGTCTTAAATCCTTTTATTTTGCATTTAATACATAACCTACATTTCCCCAAACGTACAGCTCTTAAATATGCAGGGAAATGACCAATTGTGGGAAAACACTCTGGAGCAGCTCTATTTTCTGTCATCTCTGAGTGCCCTCTAGGGGTGATGGAGATCCCAAAGCCCTTAAAATTAAGTACCCGGCGTGCACCCCAAAGCGAGAGAGAAACTGTTCACTCAGCTCCCTTTAAAGGTGCGTGGGACCATTCTCTTTCCCACAGTGGCGTTTCCACGACGATAGACCCGTTCTGGGACATCAGTCTGGATCTGCCAGGCTCTTCCACCCCGTTCTGGCCGCTGAGTCCGGGCAGCGATGGCAGCGTCGTCAATGGGGAAAGCCACGTGTCGGGCACCACCACCCTCACAGACTGCTTGCGAAGGTACGGCCTGGCACCACCACACCTCGGGCTTGGAGAAAGGGAATTGGGCTTCATCTTGTTCTCCAGGTGGCTCTGAAGGCTGGGACTAAGCGGTGCTTTGTCACACAGCTCTGTCCCCAAATGGCGTTTTTACACGTATTTTTGTTGTTTGCGTGTGAGAAGGTAAGAAGGCTCAAAGCAGCAATAAGCCCTCAAAGCCTTTTGCTGCATGATGTAAGAGGAAAACAAATTTTGTATTGGCTGCTGCCAGGCACTGTGGTTTTACGTGTTCAAAATCACTAATGTCTGTCTCCCTGTTCTTGGTTCTGGTGGCTGAGGGAGGCACATGAAAAGAGTTTATGTTGCATTTAATATTTATCTAAATTCTAACACCAAGTAGGAATCAGATTTTGCTCTAAGCACTACTGAGAGTCAGCTACTGCCAGCTTAGTTGCAGGGATGCCATTAAGGATTAAAGGGATGGAGCTTTTAAAAAGAAAAGGTAATTCTGAGGCTGACACTTAGGAATCTTGGAAACAGGTACCTGGGGAGAAGGTTATGGCTTTGTGTACAGTTCACTTGGATCTTTCAGCAGATCTGAAAGTCATTCTCTTGTGGCAAATGCAGATATTTGCCTGAGGAAGAGGTTACCTGGAGCCTGGGGCAAACCTAATCCTCCTGAAATAAAAATTCATAGTCTCTAACATCTGATTTCTAACCTGCTTGACACCGTTAAGATCAGTAATTTTAAGGAAATGAGGGAATTAGCACAAATGAAAAATTGCTGATGCAGGAATACATCAAGAGGCAAAATCAATCGAATTTTGGTGATTTTCTTCAACATAGAGATTAGTAGAATCAAATTTGATGATAGGGAAAGAAAAACATCCAGGTTCAAAGATACTTCCAGAAAGTATGGATTTCAGAAAGAAGTTGAACTCTTATGGATAAAGAGGATGGGTCTATGTTTTTATTCAAAACTTAGCAAGAAAAAAGGTGTGTGACTTCATGTCAGTGTGGCCATGCAGCTGAAGCTGACCTGAAGAAGGATGGATTGAGCAGGAACGTGACACAAAAATGGAAAGATAAGGACATTCCAAACAACTATCAGAGCAAGCTTATAAGCCTTTTTAGAAACTTAAGGGAAAACAAATACAAAGCAAAAAAAAAAAAAGGACAACAAATCAGAGAATGATGACACATAGACCAGGTAAAGGAACGCTTGTTAATTAATCAGGAAGCTGTGATGTCATTTAGTGCTGGAGACTGTTTTGGCCATAGTCAGAATGAGGGTGAGGGACAAACTGACACAGTGTTGCCCTCACGTTCTTCATGTGCATTAATGAAAAATTTTTAACTATATTTCAAAATACTTCATCTAAAAAAAATCCTAGTTACAGGGCAGCCTTTGGGGAAATGGTTGATTTGCCCTGTGGAAATCTAAACTTTCCAGGAGGACAGGACTGAGAAAGGAAAGTCCATCATCCTGGCCTTTCTGTGCTGAGTTTCTGGAAAAGAGGGATTTTGCTTTAGTTTTTAGTGAGAACATCAAGGTAGTCCATTTTCTGTGAGCACTTCCCTGTTCCCTAATGGTCTCCTCCCAATGCTCCTTTGAGCAGTTCTGTCTGAAAATTTTGAAAGAGATTTTTCTAGTTGTCAACAGAGGTTTTTTAGAAGGCTATCTATATTTTGAAAAGAACTTTGTGTTTACAGGCCTTTCCATCTCAGAGCTTTGATCCCAGCCCTGGAGGGCTACAAGGTAGAATAGTGTGTTGCAGAAGAGTGTCTTCCATATCAATGTTTTTTGGTTTGAAAACAAAGGATCTTTCTTTGCTTTCTGTATGAAAATGAGCTGCTCTGTTGTATGAAATGAGCTAACACCAAGCTCCCTTCTCAGCCACTGATTCACTTCAGTGCAAGTTAGAGCAATGATCCATGTCACATTTGGATATCTGAGCCATAGCACTTTTCATTATTATGGTTTTATTGTAGGTTTTTCTGAAATTACTTAAAACCCACTGACTCTTGTCTCTTGTGGTGCCAGTGATCCACAAGTAAAAGCATTTTCAGCACATGTCAAAAACCATCTGATTGTTTTGTGCATTCCTTTGCTTTTCAATTTTTTTTTTTAGGTTTACAAGGCCAGAACATCTAGGAAGCAGTGCCAAAATCAAATGTAGTGGTTGCCATAGCTACCAAGAATCTACCAAACAACTCACTATGAAGAAGTTACCCATTGTGGCCTGTTTTCATCTCAAAGTAAGTTCACAGGGGACCAACAGAGCAGAGGATGTGATTTCCTCTCTGAGAGGATGAGCTGAATTCTTGGACATGTCTTCTGGCTTTCACTGACTAAACTTTTATGATATAAATTAATATGAAGAATATCTTGCGTTGCCCAGCTAGATTTTCTATTAAGATAGTGTTACATTATCTCTGATGTAGTTTTGCAGTGTGTCTGGGGGAGCTCAACCAGCTTGAATCTAGAGACAGAATGGAAGGCTTGTCCAAAACCTGAACCAGCACAGAAACCAATTTGCAGTTACACTCCCTCATCCTACATGGTACAGTTTTTACACTTGCACTGAAAAATTGCCACTGTATTGAAGGAAAAGCATGGAAAAGTTCTGATAACAATGGAGAAACATTATTGTATCTTCCCAACTGCAGTGAAGTTTTAAACATTTCCAAAGCAGATGTCACGTGACATTCTAGCAGATAATGTCACAGCTGGGGCCCTTGGATAGTTTAGTCCTATACAGTTTCTGTCTGAAATGCAGTGTAAAGTGAGCAGCTGTCACAGCAGGTGAAGGTCATTCTGTGTCAAGAGGCAAAGAGTCCTTGGAAAGCGATGCCACATCCTGGAAAAAGGTGTTACAGGTGGAAAGACTTGCCTCTCTAACTCACAGGCCTTTCCAGACTTTAGGACAGCCATGCCTGCAGGTGTTCATCCCCACCAGCTTCTTCAGCTGCATCTTGAACACTGACCGTGAGGATGTGCAGTGTCACGTGCCAAAGATGTTATAGCCTGACTGAACTGCGTAGAAGCTCAGTTCCTTTGTTTTAATTTGGCTGTTTCTAATCTTCCTGAAGGACATTGTTTCATCACTGAATTGAGCTTTCAGGAGCGCTTGGCTTTTGGAGGCAGTTTTGGGCTTTTGTTTTTATTGCTATAGAGTGGTTAACAAGACAGACCTTCATCATTCTGCTCTTTAGGCAAGTCAAGGTGAATGTGCTCCCCTGCTTTCCTATACTTAGTTCAGTATTTGTGTTATCCCAAATGAGTGAAGATTTTTTGGAAAATAAATTACTTTTCCTAAGTGATTGTGTTGTCCTGTCTATGCAAAATGCAAATTTCATTTTGTGTGTTAATGCAAGAGAGAAACACAAAAGATAAGAATTACAGAAGTCTCAGCTTTTCACATCTGGATCTGTTGCTAGGGAATTGTTACAGCATCACAATTGGAAAATAATTAACTTGAAGTGTAAATAGAGCAGAATTTCTGAGAAATGGAGAGGGAAGCTGCCTTTAAATAGAAACTCATTCATCTCTTTCTGGTATTTGTTCCTGTTTCCATTTAATGTTCAATGAAGGAGACAAGGAGAGGGTGGTGGGTATTGCAGGCCCCTTTTGGCTGAGGGACAAGGCTTTTTTTGTTAGCATATTCCATTTTTTGCCTTAATTTGAATGGGTATTCCTGTGTAGGCTTGACTCCTGTCACTTGAGATGATTGGATGGGTGGATTCAGAGTGTGAATCTGAAGGCAAACTCTGTTGTCACCAGTTCTGTGAGCCAGGGTAGGCAGCAGCCATGGGTTTGAGCAGCCCTAGTGCAAATGAACACTGCTTTGGGTGAAGGCTCTGTGCGCTCTCCCTGTTTAATATATTTTTTCTTTGATATCAGGTGGTAATAAGTTTGTATGCATAGATATCGTGGTAAATAATCTAATTAATACTGTATTAACATTGAGCCCACAAATGGTGGTTTATTGTCCTGGTAGGAATGTGTTGTTATTTACATGGACATTCCCAGAGAGCCGGTAGGAAAAATCTGGGGCTTTCCCTGCATAGTGACTGCTAATGTGCTTTCACATTATTGTTTCTAAGCTTAGGACATTTATAAAAGACATATAAAATGTAACCTTTCTCTAAAGAAAGAACCTCTTGCTTTTGCCTGCAGCGGTTTGAACACTCAGCCAAACTGAGGCGGAAGATCACTACGTACGTCTCGTTTCCACTGGAGCTGGACATGACACCTTTCATGGCTTCCAGGTGGGTTCCAAGTCCAAAACCCCCCGCAGACCTGAGCAGAACTGGTTCCCAGTTCGTACACGTGCAGCACAAAACAAGGAGCAGACTTGAAAGGGTGCAGAACAGTGTCTGTGGTGATATTTCTGCCATCAGCTTCTCTGTGCAAGGTGCAGCTTGTCTGAACCCATTTTTAGATAAACTGTTCAATTTCATGTGCCTGGAAAAGATTTATATTTAAACGCTGTGGTTGGGTTCTTTAATTAATGCGTGTTATGTTTCTGGTTGCCTGTTAAATTTATAGACCCAGATCCATCCTGCCTTCCCTGCTTTGGTCCCATCCCCTCAGTGCCCACCCACCTGCCATCCTGTGCAGTTGGCCAGAACAGAGTCAACCTAATCCCTAACAAGTATTCCTGAAGTTAAAAAAATCCTTCCCTTTATTCCTGCACCTATGTAAATCTGGGGGTTTTTGTTTAGTACCTTCAACTTCTGTTTAGAGAATGCTGCAAGAAGCAAAAACATAGTCCAGATTAAAATAGAAACAGCAAGACTTCTCCCACCTCCCAGGTTTGTGGAAGACGTGGCATTTATATAAATGCACCTTTATGAAAGGAATTTAATCAGCTTAATTAGGAAGTATTTGTCAGGTATTCATGCAAATGTGCAAGAGGATATTCAGATTTAATTTATATCTGAAGCAGTGCAGAAAGCCCCAAACCATCGTATCTCTCAACAGAGAGACTCTATTTGATGCTGAAATTTTACTTATAATTTCAAGCTTTGCCTGCTTTCCTCATTTCCCAGGAAAAACGTAGATGCTTCTACCAAGAGAGAAAGGAGCTCTGTTAAATACTGTTATATTAAGAATATATGATTTATTCCAATATATTCTGGAGATTTTGGAACTTCCTTGTTCCTGTGTGATGAATTCTCCCTGGATAGAACAGGCTCTGCTGATGAAAGGTATCCAGCATAATGGAATAGAGATGGGATAATCAGCAGGCATAACTCAGTAGTCTGAATTTCACCAGCTAGAAAATCAACAGCATAATCCTATTGCTGCTGTCAAAACACAAAATGAATTTAGAAGTCAGAGCCGGGATGATTGACCCATCACAAGATAAGGGATTGATGTAATTAGATAATTTCCTGGGTTTCAAATACAAATCTTTTCTTAACCTGTTTTTAAGCTTTTTGGATAAAACATTTGACGTAAACAGATGTGTATTTGCAGCACTGAAGCCTTGACCAGGAGGAGAAATGGTGTTTGTGATGTAGCACTGCTGTGAGAGCAAATAAAGCATCTTTAGCATCCTAATCAGCCCTTTGCTACTTGGCTGGAATAAGAACCTGGATTCAGCAAACGGGCTGTGTGTCATGTCAGAGCAATTTCCTGGGTTTGGGAAGCCACTGCTTTAAGTGACTGGATTTTTGTGTGTGTGTGTGTTGCAGTAAAGAGAGCAGAATGAACGGGCAGTACCAGCAGCCGACGGATAGTCTAAACAATGATAATAAGTAAGTGGTACATTCCATGACTCCTATTGTGAAAGGTAGTTGCCTTCTAGAAAGAGATGGTGTTGCTTTATATCCTGCAGTGCCAGTGCATTACCATGTCTGACAGCACAGTAAGTCTGAAATGTTGCAAAATAAAGCTTCACTCACTGCAGTTGCTGCCCTTCCGTGGGGCTGTGGCAGCTGTTCCAGAGCTGAGGGTGACACCCCCAGCAAATGGTCTGTGGGCAGAATTAAATGCTGTGGTCACAATATTTGTTACAAGGGATGGGTGTTTCCTTGAAATACTCCTCTTCCTATTGCAATGGCAAAGGGAGTTCAAGAGGACCAGAGAAAGCTAATGGAGCACTGACACTCAAAGTCAGGAGTAGATGATCCCAGTAATCCTGGGGTCTATTGGCCAGGTATTGATTCCAGTCGGAATTAATGATGGACTGGCGTGGGACTTGCTCAAGAATGTAAAGGGCATGTAATTGAAACCAGTATCCATTGCTTTATGGGAATAGAAATGGTCACACAAACCTCTTACACTACACAAACCCCACACACTTACCTCTTCAGTTAAATAAGGTTACAAGTTTCATTGCTGCTGTTGTGTATTTAAACTCAAGGCACTTGGTTTGCCACTAAAAGTTCCAGTAAGGAACTGGAATCACACAAAGATGTAAAACCAAACTAAGCAGGTCTTAGTGCAGGTGTCATGCAGGCAAGTACCAGGTGTGTGGGCCTACAGCTTGAATCATTAGATGTGGGGTGTTCAGTAGTGTTAGAAAAGTGAAGGTAACACAGCTGGTCACTTCTGAGGTTTGCACATGCAAAACTTGGATAAATTGTTAAAAATTAAGCAGATTTAGGTAATGAGAGCAAAGACATCTGGGTTCCTCGGGGATCTGGGTGCCACGGAGCAGCTGGGGCAGTGTCAGAAGGCTCCAGCTGGGACTGAAGGTTGCTGTCCATCCTAGTTGGATTCAAGGACTCCCCTAGAGAGGGTGGCTCTGAATCAGTGGCTCTGTAGGCAGTCAGTGAATAGGTGCTTGTGGCACCACTGTGTCAGAAGAGTTCTGGGAATTTTGAACTTGAGTAAGACAATATCAAGTGAGATTAAAGAGATTGTTTTACCATTGTGTAGCTGTGCTTGTGTCACACACAAAATGTGAGGGCAGCATTTTATGAAAGAGTTAAATAGAGGGGAAAATGCTTTGAAAAGAGCCACTAGTGTATTTAAGACTGGAAACAAAATCTTACCTTAGAACAAAAGGGCCAAAGACTTCAGTCTTGCACTTTTAAAAAAGGGAAAAAGAAATTGAGAGCAACTTGATTATCAGTATCTTTCTTGGAACAGAGGTGGGCCCGCAAGTTTTCGGGCAAATGCACGGCAGCATCTGCGAGCTGGAAGTTGGGGCTGAGTATATTCAATATTTGAAAATAAATACAGGCTTTGCAGATTTAGGACAGTTAATCAGTTCAGTAGTTTGTCATTAGAAATATCTAAGATTACCTCCTTCCCCATACCTCAAATGCATTTTTTCTAATTCACTAGAGTAAATCAGGGAAGTAGAAGGTCAGACTGGATAATCAGTGGTCCTCTTCAGGAACACACCAATATTGATCTATTCTAGAAGCAGATTTGGTAGCCAGTACTGGTAAAGCTGACAGTGGTCACCAGGCTGGAGAGCTGCAGAAATAGCAAGACAAGAAAAGAAAATAGTTTCTTTTTTCCCCCTGGCCAAGGACACCCTCTTCCTAGCTAGTGTTAAAGCTGGTGTTTTACTGATGGATCAGATCCTTTACCATTGCTATGTGTGTTTATGAACAAAAGTTCCTGCCTGTCTGAAATGTCCGTTGTTTTCCCCTTTCTGATGCACGTATTCATGATGTGTTTCCTGTCCCAGGTATTCCTTGTTTGCAGTAGTTAATCACCAGGGAACCTTGGAGAGTGGGCACTATACCAGCTTCATCCGGCAGCACAAGGACCAGTGGTTCAAGTGTGATGATGCCATTATCACCAAGGCAAGCATTAAGGATGTGCTAGACAGTGAAGGGTAAGTGGTCACCTGGGAAGGGGAAAGGAAGGCAAACTTTGACCTTTGTTGGGTTTTCCTTATATTAAAAAAACCCTTTTAATCATAGAGGATAGTTTCTGTCTTGAATATCCCCTGTATTGCTCGGTGCTTCAGCATTGAGACTGCACAATTATATTTATACATAATTGCTTTACAAGCCTGGATTTGCTGAAGGAAAGGGAGGGGAAGGACAAGGCACATCAGGTGACTCTGCAATCTCTGGAACTGGTGCTCATGTCCAAACTCCTGCTAATGGAAAGGAATCTGCAAACTAAAGTGATCACCCAGTGCAGGAGCAGTGCTTGCCTCTATGACACAATCCAGTCTGTGCCTGCAGAACCTTTGGATTATTACGAGTGTAAAAGATTTGAAGAAAAGCCACGAAGGAAGTGCTGTGACCCAGAACAGCAAGGCTCTATGGGAGGCAGGTAGAGAACATGAGCTGTTCCTTAGCTCATGGCTTTAAATTAATCTCAGATTGGCTTTATGGCTTCTGATATTTATATTACACAAGTTCTAGGAGGACGGAGCAGTATTTTTCAAGGGAAGCACCGTGGGGTTCCTCATTTGAGGGAAGCACTGGGGGCTGATGTATGTTCCAACAAAAAAGCAACTTAAAATCTGAAGTCTTCATTTTGCATTTTCAACTATGGACTTGGTACTGCAGAGATAAGTCTTTACCATTCTTGTTTTAATTATTCGTGACATTTTCAAGGATTGCTGCAGGCACAATGTTCAGGTTGTAGTTTTTTGTATAGATTTTCCAGTTTTCCCTTTTTTAAACTTCGATTGGGAAGTAAAAACAGAAATCTATAATACCTGAATTTTAGGGTTAAATTACTTGAAAGGGAACTTGTGCTTTGAGGTGAGCAGAGAAATGAGTTTGTTGTAATTCAGTAGCACATGCCTGGTTCTCAGGTGGGGTTATGCCCATGGAAGAACCTGCCAGAGGCAAGGAGGAGAGGATGTACAACACAGCTATTGCCTATACAGGCTGGTTTGAGCTTTGATGCATTTCCCTGGTTCAGATAAAGGCTGACACGGTAGCTCTGTGTTGTGTGAGGGAATCCATAGGGCTTGGATGGCTTTTACCAATTGGAACATCTCTCAAGTGCTCTGAGGACTCACCAGTGGCTGTGTCAGTGTGGGACCAGGGTTGTGTGGAGATCAGTCCCCTTCTTCTGTGTGACTGCTGAGGGGCTGGGCTCCCTTCTGTGCCAGTACACACACAGTAATTAGGGACAGGAAGAATTTCATCCTTTAAAACACCAGATTTGAGTACAGATTGACACATCAGGTATTTGACCGGGACATGAGTGTTCACCCACGTGGCTGCTGCTTCATTTTGTTTCTGTTCCAGTAAATGGGAAGCAGTTTGCAGTAATCCTGGTTTGATCTCTGGTAGTGTGACTCTAAAGCAACAGCTGCATCTTAAAGCACCTTTATTTTGTGTCACATTAGTGTTAAATAGTTGCTGCCTGTCTGGGCACCAACAGGATCCAATCTCCAATCTTCCAGAGTTTCCAGGTCCTGAGTAGATTCTACAAGGTTTGACTCTTTCATAGAGTTATACAATGGCCTGGCTAAGAAAAGACCTTAAATCTCATGTCACTCCAGCCCCCTGCCATGGGCAGGGACACCTTTCACTATCCTAGGTTACTCCAAGCCCTGTCCCTGGCCTTGAACACTTCCAGGGATGGGGCATCCATGGGGCTCTTCTTTGATGTACAGCTGTTCAGTTCCCTAATTTGCCGGTAAAATTATGTCAGCTGGCTTCCCTCCTTCTCATCCCTGGTTAGTGTTCCTGGAATCACCTCAGATTGAAAAGGAAACCAAAATTAACAACCCTCATGTCTTAATGGTTGCACCAATGGAAACTATCTGCTTCGGCCCAGAACTGACACTGTGTCTCTGCTCTCTTCCAGATATTTGCTGTTCTATCACAAACAGTTCCTGGAGTATGAATAGCCTTATCCAGCAGCTTGTCAGATGTAAACAAGGAAGAAACAACGCAAGCCTTCTGAATCGACACACAAACCTACCTGAAATGAAAAGACCCATTACAAACCAACTCGCACTGAGCTGTAACAGGACCTACTTGACACTGACTCACAGCCTGGAGAGTGAGAAATGAACTATGTCCGACGTGTGTGCAGTCCCACGAGGACAGAAAGGGGGAAAAGAGGCTGCAGTCAGTCACTTAACAGAGGAAATATAAAATGAAAGGAATGCTCTGGGTGGGGGAAATGGGAGCAGAGGAGTCCGGGCACTGGTACATCTCCTGTGTTCCTCCAAAATGTGTGTGGGAAGGCAAAGGATTCTACCCTCATCTCCATAAAGCATCTTCTCCATTTGGTGCTTCAGCTCCAACGACCAATCATATAACAGTTAAAATTAAAAATCCAAACCCATTTTTTTATGCATATGGGTCTGAAAGCAGTAGAGTGGAGGAGGAGGGGATGAGACAACTAAAGGACTTTGCAAGTATCTTTTTATTTGTGAATTTTAGTTATTAAATAAATACAGTATGAAACTATTAGGCTCTTTTTTTTCCAACAACCGTAAGAGAAGTCCTGGATTGTGGAACTGAAGCTGCAGTACTCAGACAGGTTTTCAAGCATGCCTGCTTCCACAGGTAAAGTTCAATGCCATCGGACTGCTCATCCAAAAGCATCAGCACAGATTCTGTTGTTTGAGCCCTTTTTTGTTTTGTTTTCTATAAATAGCTATTTTCTTAATTTTTTTCCTTTTATTCCCTTTTTTCACGAGAATGAAATTCATAAATGCAACCATCAGTAAAAATGAATGAATTGGAGTGTTTATACTGTAAGAGTGGTCTTGGTTCTTTTTGGTTTGGTTTTGTATTTTTTTTTTTTTTTTAAATCTTGTGAATAAGTTTGAATTTCTCAAAAGCTCTTGTTTTGTTGTTGCTGGTTTTGGTTTGTATTTTTTTTTTTTTCCCCTTGCTGCCTTCCAAAGGTGGATTTATATATATCTGACACTTGAGAGAACCTCAGTGATGAAAAATGTACCATCTGTTGGGAACGGTCGCTGCCGGGGCAGCTTTGAGCGATGGATCTGCTGCTATTGAGCCCTTCTGCAGTGCTCTAAGTAAACAACACATTTTCCTGGTATGTGCTAGGCTGGTATTGGTTCCTTATATCCTCCCACATGGCTTAACTCTTCACGTGCTCTTCTCCTCCCGCAGTGCCACAGCCTGTGTGTTGGTGTTCTCAGCTCGAAGCTCTGGGGCCTTTCCTCCCCCTCCATCGCTGTGGCGAGGCACCAGCAGGAGCTGCTCGTGCTGGATCTTGCTCTCAGGAGCTTGGGCTGGGGGTGGAATCGCAGCCGGGGAGAGGAAGCCTTCAGAACGGAGCTGGAAGAGCAAAAATAGCTTTGTTCTCGCTCGTGGAGAGGGTGGAGTGTCAGTTGGGCACTGTGTAAATTGGTGTCACACCAGAAGTCACAGAATGGTTTGGGTGGGACTTTCAGGATCATCTTGTTCCAGCCCCTGCCACAAGCAGGGACACCTTCCACTATCCCGGGTTGCTCCAAGCCCCGTCCAACTTGGCCTTGGACACCTCCAGGGAGTCCCAGCTTCTCTGATCTTTAATCTCGGCATAAATCCCCAGGCAGCCATTCCTCGGCTTTGCCAGTGAGGAGAGGCAGGGAGGGATCTAAGCCTTTAGTTCTGTGCTCAGGAATGAGGTGCAGGTGTGTAACCTGCCCGAGACACAGTCAGATAAACAAAAAGCCGGGAAAATAAGGGAATTGAATGCGTTTGGCTTTTAAATGAGCATCTTACAAAAGCAGCTGAACAGAAGGACGGCGGAATTCTTTCGATTTGCACACAGGCCGGAACAGTACGAGGAGGTTTTGCGCATCTGTGACGGGGCAAGGAGGAAGAAAGGGCGAGTTGAAGCATGTCGAGTGAGACCCAGGAGGTCGGGCGTGGTGTGGGGTGGCCCATCGCGTTCCCTGCCCGTGCGAACGCCGCGCTCATTCGCTTTCCGTCTGCGCTCGGTGCCGCGGCTCAGCCGGAGCGCTCCTGCGACGGGACCCGCCTGCGGAGCTGCGGCTGCTCCCGCCGAGAGGGGCCCCTCCTTCCCCCCGAGCCGAGCACGGGATCGTGCGGATGCCGTGTGCTTTTCAATAATGCAGCAGGCTTGCGGAGGAAGGCAGGAGCCGGCCCCCGCCGCCGCCGCGATGGCATTCCCGCCTGGATGAGGCCTGCCCCCGCCCGGCCGGGATGAGGATGACTCCGGCCGTGCCTTCGCTTTGTGGCGCCGAGGTCTGAGCCTTTGGCTGCCCTTTCAATGAATTCTGTTTGCCACGGCACACGCTCAGCCGGCGGAGCTGCTGCAGCCGGCTTTGTTAAGCCTTCAGGAACAAATTGTTTGGGGACGAGGCTGCCGTATAAATCACCCTTAATTTTTCCTCCCCGCCCATCTGGTGGAGAGGGTTCTGCTCTGTGCGGCTGCACCGGCGCAGATGGTTCTCGGGGGGAGCTCACGGGGCTCTCTTTCTGGTTTCAAAAGCAGAATTCTTGGGGTATTAAAAGGTCTATTATTCCTTTCTTCCCCCCTCCCTCCCGCCTGCCACCGCACCCCCCGTGTCCCTGCCCGAATCACACCAGGTTCTATTTCCAGCAGCAGTAAATCCGTGCCGGTTCCGAGAGGAGGGGACAGCATTTTCCCTTTTCCTATAAAAATGGGAGAGCAGCTGCTGGCGTACGAGCAGCACTGCCTCTCACGCTGCTTTCTCTCAGGCACAGCCTCCTCTCCCCATCCATCCCTTCAGCAGCAGCCGGGCAGCTCATGCACGGAATTATTCCCGGCAGAGCCGGGAGGTTCCTCCGTGCGACTCGCCCAACATCGCCTGTAGGAAAACGCCCGGAGGGAGGATGAAGCAAAGGCTCCCTGGCGGTCAGCAGTGACAGGCTGCCTCTCCACCAGTGGCAGCCCCTCAGCCGAGGGAGCAGCTTGGGCTTGACTTGTTTATTTTGAGGTACATTTCCTGTCGGCACAGCTGGATCTGTTGGGAGGAGGCATTTGCAGAAGTGACTGGAAGCAAAGACTGCTGCAGCGGTGCAGGCTCGCCGTGGGGTGTGTTCTGTTACCTGCCAGCAGCGAACACAGCTCTACGGGGGACACAAAAATAGCCAGAAAGTGGTTTTAGCTACATTTTCATGTCCCTCAGCCACTCGAGCAGAGATACAGCTTTGTCTGATGCTGCTGGAAAAAGCAGAAACGTGAGAATTGGTTAAACCCTGGGTGGGGGCTCTTGCTCAGAATCAGTGCCTTTAGTTCCAAGTGGTTTGACTTGTCCCATCTGGAATTGCTGGTGACCTGTGCATAGTGTCCCTCTAATATTGGAACTGATGTTTCCAGGTATGATCCTTCGGAGCTGCTGGGCAGTGGCTGTAAAATGTGATGCCAAATCCACTGATCCCTCTTGGTTCTCCAGCTGAGGGAGTTTTTATTTTCCTGCTAATTTGTTCAAATTGTGCTGTGTTACCTTTTCTCTGCTGATGAATTGTAGTTACATTCCCACAAGGAGGGGAGGGTGAGGGATGCTCCCCTCTCGTGTTTGGGAAGGATTTGGCTTCTGATGAGTGTTTTCTCCGATTTTTGAGACACCACATGGTGACAGGAGGGAGCAGCCCTGTCCCAGCCCTGGCTTTGCCTGGGTGTGAGGTGAGTGGCCTCCTGAGCCAGCTGGGACAGGAGCTGCTGGTGCCACACAGGGTGAGCTCCTGCCCTCACTGGCACAGGCATGGCCCTCAAATCCTCCTCATTTGAATAATTAATGCCTCTTGATCCTTCGGGGATGCCCTAATTGCAACACTGGTGGCACGTGTTCACTTAATTCTGTCCTGTCTTTAAATAAGGTTCTGAATCTCTTTGTATAAATGCCATGGCCAGGGGTTCCTGGAGGTGACACTTGAAGGTCTGCAGGGCACCAGAGCTGGGCTGGATCCACGTGTCCCCAGGAGCTCCCTGCTGGAAAGGGGCAGCCTGGTGAGGCACTGGCTGCTGCTGGGGGCTTTCCTTCTCCCGAATTCCTTGTGTTTGCTGGGAAGTGCTTGGGCAGAGGGGGCACAGAGCCAGGGCATTCCCAGCCCTGGTGCCAGGGGAGGATGTGCTGGTGCTGCCCCAAGGTAAGTGCAAAACCCTTCATCTGGAGCACTGATTGCAGCTCTGGAGCCCCCGACATAAACAGGACGTGGAACTGTGGAGTGAGTCCAGGGAGCTGCTCCGAGGGCTGGAGCCCCTCTGGAGCCAGGCTGGGAGAGCTGGGAGTGCTCACCTGGAGAAGAGAAGGCTCCAGGGAGAGCTCAGGGCTCCTTCCAGGGCCTGGAGGGGCTCCAGGACAGCTGGAGAGGGACTGGAGACAAGGGCATAGGGTAACAGGACGAGGGGGAATGGCTTCCCAGTGCCAGAGGGCAAGGCTAGATGGGATATTGGGAAGGAATTGTCCCCTGTGAGGCGAGACCATGGCACAGGGTACCCAGAGAAGCTGGGGCTTCCCCCCTGGATCCCTGGAGGTGTCCAAGGCCAGGCTGGACAGGGCTTGGAGCAGCCCTGGGATGGTGGAAGGTGTCCCTGCCCATGGCAGGGGGGTGGAATGTGGTGATTTTTAAAATTCCTTCCAACCCAACCATTCTGGGATTCTCCCTGCAGAGTTTGGGAAGGGAAACCCAGAGGAGGAAGAGATGTGGGGCTGTCAGTGCGGGGGGCCCCACCTGAGGGGGGATCAGAGCCCCCGTGGGTGGGGGATGTGGTGCTGCAGGAAGGCAGAGGGAGCAGGAGCGAGGGGTGAGGAAAAGCCAAGAGGCTTTGGAGGCCTGAGCACGAGCAGGAACCTGAGGAGAACAGAGCAGGAGCAGAGTGCGGCTGCAAAGGGAGACTGGAGGATGCAGGAGGTGAACAGCAGAGCAAGAGATGGCGGGAGGGCAAGAAAGAGGCAGAGCTGGAACAGGAACTGAGAGCCTGGGGAAGCTGAGGGAGAGATTGATCTGTGCCAGGGTGCAGAACGAGGGAGAGCTGAGGCTGAGCAGGGGTGGGCAGCTGAGCAAGGCTGGAGGCCGAGGTGACTTCTGGGGCTGAAAGACTTCCGGAGTTCTAGAGGATGCCACAGGATTTGGGGCCATGGTGTTGGAGACTGTGGGAGCTGAGGCTGTGGGACAGGAAACCACAGGGCTGGGCACCCCAGGAACCGACAGCAGGAGAGCAGAGGGCTCTGGAGCAGATTGCACAGAGGGGAGCTGAGGCTGTGGAAGATGCTGCTGTGGAGGTGGAGGAGAAGGTCCCGATGTGAGAGGGGAGGCCAAGAGGGTCCCCAGGTTTGCTGGGACAGAGAGAAGGTCTGGATGTTGGGAGGTCCATGGGCTGTGGATGCTGAGAGAGCAGGAGGTGGCCGGAGTGAGAGGCTCAACCTCCCATGTGACGCTCTTTTTAATGGTAAGAAAGAATTTACATTTAAAGGAATGCATCGGATAGAAGGGATATGTTTTCCCATAAAACATGTCTGCTCACGTTTTCTCCAGTTGTCTGCTTTTCCAGCACCAATTTGTGCATATATTGAATTACATTTATTCTTTCAAGTTTAAAGCTCTAGTTTGAGACAGTGGAGGGGACGGGCTCCTACCAGGAATGATTCCTCACCAAACAAAAGATTCCTACAGTCTCCTTTAGTAGAAATGAGGAATGCAAGTTACACATTGAAGCCCCTACTTTTCCATGGTAGCTTTCAAAGCCAGTTTAGATAAAAATATTCTCTCAAAGCAGCTTTAACTCCAGCAGATTCCTCACTTTTACCAGCTCTGCAGAATAACCCAGGTCAGATATACATTAATCCAGTTTTGTAGAAAGATCTCAGCCTTGGATGAATTTTCATATTTAAACCAAATTCCATTGAGGATTTTGGTGCCTGTCCCAGCTTCTCATGTGCAGCATCGTGTCCTGGTCATGAGGCAAAGCCTCACCATCACCCATGGCAGTGCTGGAAACTGACAGTGGAGCTTCCCACACTGGCTCCTTATAAATTTCACCAGTAAATCCTTGGATCCAATTCCATGTTTGAGACGTTCACTGCTGTGCTGAACATTGCTCTGACACGTGAAGGAATCTCCAGGCAGGGGGAGGTGAGCTCTCCATGGGGACCAGTGGGCACCACTTGATCCTTTGCAGGGATGCTGGTGGTGGAACCAGGATGAGAAGCCCCCATGAGATGTCCCCTTGGCCGGGATGCACCGAGGCTGAGTTGGAGGATGAAGTCAGATGCTGCTACATGGGAGGCGACTTCTTTCACTGGGAGTGCACAAGAATAGTGGGAATTTAGTTTCCTGAGTGGAAGCAAACAGCTCTGTGCAACCTCCAGTCTGTATCCTACAGCCCTTGGCACAGCCTGGGCTGGGTAGAGGCTGTTCCAGTCACTGGCAGCAGAGGTGGTTGGTTGGTTTGGGGGCAGAGGGAGCTTCCCTCCATTCTGATCCCGTGCTGGAACACCCACTGTGGTCACACCATGGGTGTCTTCTCTTGGGAAGGAGAACAGATGATCTTGAAGTGGCCCTCGTCAGGGCTGGGAATGGCCCCAGCGCTTCCCGTGCTGCAGATCCCGGAGAAGGAGGGAGCAGCCCTTTCCCCAGGGTGACAGGAGCTGCTGTGGCAGGATTTGGTCTCTTGTACAGCAGAGCCATGTCCAGGGAAGCAGAAGCCACAGGTTTCCACTGGCTCTGGGATTCTGATGGCGGTGAATCCATCACCAACGCTGCCAGCTTCCACCAGCCCATCTGCAAATAAACTCTGCATCAGCTGAGGGGGTTTAGGAGCAGCTTTTACCTGAGAATGCTCTGAAGTGCTGCACTAGAGCTGTGAAAAGCTGGTCCTGGCACTGCAGAGGACACACAGCTCCCAGCATGGATTCACTGCGTCACCTAAAACACCCAGGAAATCTCCCCAACCCCGGTGGCCTGTCTTAAAAATGACCCTTTGGTCCCTGTGTCCTTCAGCAAAGCAGACAGGAGTGGCTTCAGGGACAGTCCTTGGCGTGACTCCGGGTGTCATGTTGGCTCATGGAGTTTTCCTCTGTGATTTTTGACATTCGTGGCTTTGAGGTGGATGTATGTAAACATGGATGTCTGTGATGTGTGTGCAGAAATAAGCAAGTAGGCAATTTTTCTTTGGAAAGGCAGGAGAGAAGAAAAGGAGGAAGGACAAAACCACCTTTTCTGTGTTGAATTGTTCCACATGATCCTTTCTCCTTTTCTCTCCCTAACACGAGGACTTGTGAAGCCCCTCTGGCTGCAGAACTAAAACCGGGTTTTTCTGGGACAGGTGTTTGTTTTGGAAGAGGTTTGGCTTTTCACCCCTCAGCCTCTGGATGGGAACTGGAGAGGTGCTGGCTATGGAGCAGCTCCAAGAGGGAAGCTGTGCCTGGGGCTTTGCAGGGAGTGACTGAGGGGTTACGGAGCAGAGTCGGGCACAGGGGTCCGGTCCTGCTCCTCTTCCAGGCTCACGCTCGTTGTCTTTGCTTTTCCTCCCTCCCCTGTTAGGAACCGGCTCTGCTTTCTGCCTCTCCAGCGGGGCCTGGCAGCCCGAGCCTCCCCCCGCAAGCTCCGCACCCTCTCCCAGCGCCCCCAGTGCTGCCGGCACCCACCTTTGGCAGGGTCCTCCCTGCAGTGGCAGGTCCCGGCGCTGGCCTGGCAGGAGACCCCGTCTCCCTTCCTGCGCAGGTGAGTCCAGCCCAGGAGCAGGGAGCAGATGAGGGTGCAGAGGCAGAGCCCGAGCAGCAGGTACAGCACCAGCCACGGGTCCTGCTCCGCGCACGCCTTCTGCTCCAGCGCGGCCGCCGGGCCCGGAGGCGTGGCTGCGGGGCAGGAGAGACGGGGGGCTCAGACACCTCTGGGGCGGCTTTCTGACGGGGAAAGAGCTGCTGGCGCCTGTGCCCTCCCCCGGGGAAGGGTCTGAGAGCAGCCCTGTGTCCCCTCTGTTCGCTGGCACTTCTTTTCCGCGGTGAGGTAGAGGAGATCCCTTCCTACACCCCATTCACGCCCTCCCCCACCTTCAGGGATCGTCTCAACCCCATGTAGAAGACTTGGAGATCTTGGAGATCTACCCGTCCCCTCCTACTCCCCCTGCCCGAGGGCTGGGGGCAGCTCAGCCGGGTGGGATCCACAGCTGCCGATTCCACCCTGCCTGGGGGAGCTGCCGAGCCTGTAAAGCACCGGCACACGACGAGGACAAGCCACTGTAGGATGGAGAAAATGGGAAAGAGGTGCCCTGGCTGCTTTTCCCCAGCCCCAGTGTAAATGGCAGCCCCCAAGTGCGGTCCCCTGGGGCAAAGGTGGGGGTTGGTGCCCCTTCCCCAACTCACGCTCGCAGGACAGGGCACATTCCTTGGGGTGCTGCCCGCACACCGAGCTGCACTTGATGCAGTTCTTCACGAGGTCATCGTAGTAAAATCCAGGTCTCTTGTTGCAGTCCATGGACTCTGGAAGAGGGGAGAGGAGGCAGATGATGGCGGTGTCCTCAGCACATCCCCCCCCCACCCCAGCGCCCGGATTCTCGAGAGGGAGAGCCCAGCTCTCTGCTCTGGCAGGCAGGGGGTGAGACCTGCCCGCTGCCCGAAGCACTGGACAGGCTCTGCAGGGCTGGCAGGGTGACACACCCCGGGGTTTGGGTGGTGTTTGGCTGGAGAGCTGGGGAAAGGCATCTGCTGACAGCTGCTCGGGGAGGGGATGGTCTCAGCCAGCCAGAGCTCCCGGCTGCTGCTCTCAGAACTGCTGCTGCTGCCCTGGGGCTTGCACGGCTTTTTGGGCCGCACCAAAACCTGCCTCAGCACTGGCAAGGGATGCCAGGAATGGCATCTCCTGTCCTCAATGAGATGTTCACTTGTGGCTACTGAATGGACCCTGGGACGGGGTGAAGCCACCTCAGCCTATGACTCGAGGAAGGGTTGCTGGCACAGGGTTGGGGTGCAAAGTTTCTCTCTCCCCTTTCCTCCTCCCCAGCTGTTTTCAGGACACCTCAGTGCCTGTCCCAGGTCGGGAGTTTACCATTATCCACATCCACTGAACCTGGTGGCTCCCCAGCCCTGCCTTTGGAGAGACACGAGTGTTGATGCAGCCTTGTGACCCCAGGAGGGAGCAGTGCAGAGGTCCTTGTCTCACTCCTGAGCTGTTGCCAGCCCCAGCCCATCCATGGGAAGCTGTCACATCCCCCTGTGTTTTTGGCTTGAAGCTCTGCAAAGCTGAGCTGGCTCAGAGCCTGTCCTGGGGTTCACCTCGGGGTCTGATCCTCCCTCCCAGCTTGGCCCCGTCCCTGACTCTTCCATCCAGGGACACCCCAGCACTCACCACACACAGCATCACACCTCCTGGCCGGGGACTGGCTGCACACGAGGCTGCAGGGGATGCACTGGGAAACGAGGGTGTCCCAGTACTCCTGGTCAGTGCAGTTTTTCATGGCATCCTGCCCCACACGTGCCCCATCCATGGCTGCAGGACAGAGACACAGCTAGGTACAGGAGTGGCCACCACGGGGCTGCTCTGCAGCCACCTCGTCCCTTTCTAGGGCTCAGAGCCCTGGCGGGGAGATCCTGGCTGTCCCTCAGCCCTCTCTGGTCCCAGGCTTGAGCAAGAGCCCACAGCCAAATCTGCTTTTCAAACTGTGTGTGTGTCCTGTGCCAGTCCCAGGGGACACGCAGAGAGCCCACCCCGGCTTAGAGGTGGCCCCGTGCTGTGTCCCGAGGGTCTGGGCATCCCTGCACCTGCCAGGGGAAGCACAAGCACTGGGGACTATTCCTGTCTTTGCAGGCTTTTCTGAAAGTACCAGAAACAAGACCTTGTGTGTCATTTCTGTCCTTTCTCTTGGGTGTTCTGGTTTCTAGTGAAACCCAGGCTGATGTATAAGACATGGCAGAGCAGCAGAAGGAAGGAAATCTCCCCAGGAGACTTCAGGCACCAGTTTAACCAGTGCCAGCTGCAGCTGGACGTGCTGTTGTCCCTGTCACAGGCTGCTTGTCCCATCCTCTGCTGCCCCAGTGCTCCCCGTGCCCTTGTGCACTGGATGCGATGCCAGAGGCACAGGAGCAGTTCTCAGCAGCATAAAAATCTGCTCAAAAACTTACATTTTGAAGAATTAGCTGGCTGATGGAAGCTCCTGTGCTGTGCCACGAGCGGGGTCTGCACCCAGCGCGACGCAGCAGCTGCGGGGAGCTCTAACCCAGCCCCAGGGTGGCCGTGGTGCAAATGTGCCCTTTGCTGCCTGAGAGGGCTCCCGGGAGCCACATCCCTGCCCGGAGCCGTGCCTGGAGCCGCAGCTGTTTCCTGCACGGGTGGGAGATGCTGGTGCTGACGGGGCCCGGAGGTTTAAAACTTCCCCAAAGCCGCAGCGCCGGCCTCTGCGTGCCCGAAGGCTGAGCTGCTGCTTTGGCAAAGCCAGACCTTTGATTTTGATGCAGAAAATCCCCCTGCACTCAGCCAGGATTTCTCCTCTCTCTCTCCAGGACTCGGGGGTGTGCAGAGGTTGGGCACTTTGCACGTCTGTCCTGCACCTTTCCTGCGGAGAAAGGTGCAGGACACCGGCACCTTCCCTGCGGAGGGGCTGGGGGTGGGCTGGGTCCTACCTGGGGCAGCACACCTGAAACCCTCCCATTCCCAGGGAAAAATCCTCTCTGCACTGGGATGCTGGCCTGACACTCCCAGCTGTTCAATTAACACTGCTATAAAATTAAATAACGACTTTCAGTCGAGCTGGCTGGAGACATCCCCAGGGCAAGGAGGAGGCTCAGGCCATTGCCCTCCTCGGATGCTCTTGGAAGAAACTTTGTACCCAGAGAAGCCCCCCTGGGGTGGCAGGAAGCCCTTTTGGGGTTACTGCAAGCCCTGGGGCTGGCAGGGAGCTGAGCCATCCTCGACCTAGGTGGGGTTTTCCATGGGACAATTGATGGGAAGCAGATCTGGGCTGTGTTAAAGCTGAGGGCTGCAGGCTGGGAACCTCTCTGCCAGATGCTGCAAGGACACGTCCAAGGAGATGTTTGCCCTCATCTAAGACAGGTGTTCCCCTCCTTGGGGAGTCCCAAGGTCCATGTGGTGCTCCCAGCATGGACTTCTCAGCCATGGATTTTCCAGCAGAGCCAGGTGAGTCTTTCCCTCTGCTTCTTAAACACCAGGACCCTCTGAATTCCCCCCCAGATCCTTCGTGCCAGGCTTTAAGCAACCACAGGACAAGGGGGAATGGCTTTAAGCCGAAGGAGGGTCGATTTATATTAATTATCAGGAAAAATTTCTTCCCTGTGAGGCTGGAGAGGTGCTGGCACAGGTTGCCCAGAGAAGCTGTGGTTGCCCCATCCCTGGAAGTGTCCAAGGCCAGGTTGGGCAGGACTTGGAGCAACCTGGGACAGGGAAAGGTCCATGGCAGGAGGTTAGAACTGGATGAGAACTAAGCTCCTTACTGGCTCAAACCATCCTGTGATTCCCCCTCCAGCCCCACAGCACTGACCACCCTCAGCAGGGTGGGAGCTCTGAGCAGACCCTGCACTCCCTGCTGGCACTGGGAGCATGACCAGCCCCCAGCCCTGGCACAGACGAACCCCTCACCCCCATCCCCCCTGCAGCCCCTCCGGGGGTAACTCACGTCTGACTCTCCGCGGTGCCTATGCCCCCTCGGCTCCCGCCATGGCCCCACGAGCTGCAGCCCTGAGCCCCCGCACGGCTCAGGGGTTTATTATTAGAGAGATTTGATTAATGCCTGGGCTGTGCGTTTCCTGGGGTTTCCCCTTCTCCCTCCCATGCAAATTGGCTGCGCGCTCAGCGCCTTGCATTGGCTCGTGGGGTCCCTGGGCTGCTGGGGCCGGGGCGGGGGACAGCGCGGGGTGATGTGTCACCGGGGCCAGGGGCAGGTGTCTTGGGCCAGGTGGCCACATTCCAGAGGGCCTTGGTGGAGTGGGAGCTCTGAAGAACCTGCTCTTGCATCACAGGACTGCAGCAGAATCCCAGAATCATAAAGGCTGGAAAAGCCCTCTAAGATCATCGAGTCCAACCATCCCCCCAGCACTGCCGCGTTCACTGATGAACCACGTCCTTAGGTGCCACACTTAAACACCTTCTAAACCCCTCCAGAGATAGTGATTCCACCACTGCCCTGGGCAGCCTGTGCCACTGGGATGTTTTCTTCAGGGATGTTTTCTTCAGAGAAAGGTGTTTCGCTCTGTACAAGAGGCAACTGCCAGGACCAAGCATCGCTCGGGGCATCCATCCTTCCCGTGTCCTCACGACGGCCAGCACAAGCCACTGTCCTGCCCCCTGCTCACAACTCACAGAATGTCTCTGGAGCCCAGTGAGGTGCCTTAAACACTGACTTGCTCAGATGCATCCATGTCTGGGAGGCAGGAGGGCTGTGCTGTGTCCTGCGTGGGCAACTGAGTCCTGGCTGGGCTTGGGACACAAAGCATTAATAGCACATTAACAGCACATTAACAGCACATTAATAGCACAGCTTGTTTTCACAGAGGGAAAGAGCCACCTCTGCTCTGCTGGCAGCCTCCAGAGGTTTGTCCCTGTTTCCTGCAGAGGTGCTGGGGATGGCTGTGGCCGTGGTGCCAGGAAGAGGCATGAGGTGCTGGGAGCCTGGCAGAACAGTGACTCAGCTCGGTCCAGAGGGACCTTTCTGCAGAGGCAGCTGAAGGAGGAAGGAAGCAGCAATACCTGTTACTAAAAACATCAGTGGAGCAGCGCCAAGGTTTTTTCTGTTTGGTTCAAAAACTCCTGTTTTGTGCTTGCCGTGTGGAACCGGAATGGAGATGCCAGAGGATGTTTTGCTGCTGTGTCCACTACAGGGACACTGGGGGCTGATCCTGCTCGTGGGGAGCAGAGCCCAAAGCAGAGGAACCCAGCATTTTGTGTTTGGATGTGGCCCATCACATCCCAGATCCTGAGGGAGGGTGGGAAGCAGCACTGGCACCATCCAATGGACCAGAAGGCTTGGAGCAAGGACCAGGAGAGGAGGCACCACAGCCACAGGGACGCTGCAACACTGCCACATGCCACGTGTCGTGTATCTGGTAAAAAGGATGGGATCATTGCTGTGCTTGAGTCTCCCACTGGGAGGAAAATCATGATTTTGGCACTGCCTGAGCTGGTTGAGTGTGGCAGAGCAGGGAGATGGCCCTGGAGAGATGGCCCCAGCCCGCTGGCTCTCGGGGTTTTGCAGGGGAAACTCACCTCTGTAAATAGCACCAGAGACTCGCAGTTTCCAGCCTGGTGAGCCCTCAAGAGGGAAGTGAGAAGCACTTGGGGGTGGTTTGTCCCTCCTCGCTGAGCAGGGATCAGGCAGTGTGGTTTCAGCTGTAGAATTCTGGGGCTGTGTGAGCCCCATTTCCTCAGCCGTGTGCCCCAGTGGCCTCACCCTCTGCACCCCAAACATCATCACCCCCCTCCTACAGCCTCTGAGGGTGCTCTGTGTCTCTCCAACACCTCCAGACATGGTCCCCCATGAGCCCCTGTCTCACAGCCAAGGCACTGGCTGCCACCCTGCCCTGCCTGGGGCTGTTCCTGTGGTTTGGTCAGCCACCAGCGGCCCCCTGTTCTGGATTTCTGGATTAATCCCTTCTTCTGCTGAGTTCAGTGGTTCCCCAGACCATTGACCAACAGCTTCCCGTGCATCCTCCCAGTGCAATGCATCCCTCTGGATCCCTCTGCACAGCTTTGCATCCATCTGCATCCCCCGTGCATCCCCCCACATCATTTTGCATCCTTCAGTGCCCACCTGCAGCTGGCTCTGAGGTGCCACACTCTCTTTGGGGTGACAGAGCCCAGTTTTTTCCCGACAACAAAATCTATTTTTCTGCTGGGCTTTTGCCCCAGTGGCAGTGTTGCAAGGAGAGCTGCAGGTAACAGGCAGACAGGGTGGATAATGTTGGGCTCTGAAAACTTTTAGGGGGTGCTTTACCATCCTCTTGAGCGGCTTTGCTGGGATGATTCCCCCCCCCCCCCCCCCGCCCACC